>APFE030895072.1:376263-476701 GCA_000404065.3 Pinus taeda
ATTGTATTAAGAATAAATCTGATGTATTTGATACTTTCAAGAAATGGAAAGCTTTGGTTGAGATTGAGACAGGAAAGAAATTGAAGTGTCTCAGATCAGGCAATGGAGGTGAATATTATAGCAGATATTTTGATAGGTATTGTTCAGAGCATGGAATTCGTAGAGAGAAGACAGTTCCAAGAACACCATAAGAAAATGGTGTGTCAGAAAGGATGAACAGAACAATCCTGGAGCGTGCAAGGTGCATGAGATTTCATGCAGGATTGCCTTTACAGTTTTGGGTAGATGTTGTAGATACTGTTGTTTATCTAATAAACAGAGGGCCTTCAAGTTCCTTGGATGGTGGTGTTCCAGAGGAAGCATGGACAGGTAAAAAGGTGAACTACTCTTTTTTAAAGCCTTTTGGTTGTGAGGACTTTGTATATATTGATAAAGCAAATAGAACAAAGCTTGAGGCAAAGTCAAAGAAATGTACCTTTATTGGATATGGTGTTAAGTATTTTATTTATCTCTTATATGATTACGGAAATCGCAAAATCATTAGGAGTAGAGATGTAATATTCAATGAAAAGGTCTTGTATAAGAATCAGTTGCAGGAAAAGAAACGGAAAAAAAGAAAACAAGGAATACGCAGTTCTTGATGAAATCACTGATAAAGGTGCCTGGAAATAATAATAATCAACAACCACAACAACAGCAACCACCACAACAGCAATAGGCACCCCAAACACCTGAAAGTGGTGTTAGAAGATCTACCAGGATAAGTAGACCCCCTGAATGATACTCTCCTTCATTATATTATTTATTATTGACTAGTTCTAGTGAACCCAAATGTTATGAAGAAGCAATGCAGGTTGAAAGCAAGAAGAAGTGGGAGGTAGCCATGGAAAAAGAGATGGACTCCTTAGTGCATAACCAAACTTGGGACTTAGTCAAGTTGCCTGCAGGAAAAACTACATTGAAGAACAAATGGGTTTACAGGCTGAAGGATGAAGATGGAGGAAAACAGAGGTACATAGCTAGACTTATGGTGAAGGGGTTTGCACAGAAGAAAGGTATTGATTTTGATGAAATATTTTCTCCGGTTGTTAAAATGACTTCAATCAGAACTATTTTAAGTCTAGTAGCAGTTGAAGATTTGCATCTTGAGTAGTTAGATGTAAAGACAATGTTTCTCCATGGGGATTTGGAGGAAGAGATATACATGCAGTAGCCACAAGGATATGAAGTGAAAGGGAAGGAGAAACTAGTGTGCAGGTTGAGGAAGAGCTTGTATGGCTTAAAACAGGCTCCAAGGCAGTGGTATCTAAAATTTTACAAGTTTATGTCTAAACAAGGTTATACTAGATGTCACTATGATCATTGTGTTTATCTAAAAAAGAAAAATGATGGCAGCTATATTATATTGTTATTGTATGTAGATGACATGTTTGTTGCAGGGTCTAACATGCAAGAAAGAAATGTGTTC
The DNA here is from genome assembly GCA_000404065.3 of Pinus taeda. Lineage (NCBI taxonomy): Eukaryota > Viridiplantae > Streptophyta > Pinopsida > Pinales > Pinaceae > Pinus > Pinus taeda. The sequence goes on from APFE030895072.1 coordinate 377,732, forward strand.
AAAAGAAAATTGGCAAATTCATTTGCAATGAAGGATTTGGGAGCTACAAAACAAATCCTTGGTATGAGAATAACTAGAGACAGGAAAATTCATAAATTAACATTGTCTTAGAATGAGTACATAAAAAAGGTGTTGAAAATATTTAATATGCACAATGCAAAACCAATTAGTACACCTTTTGCTAGCCATTTCAAACTTAGTAAGGAAATGTGCCCAAATACCCAAGAAGACATGGATTATATGTCTAAAGTTCCATATGCATCAGCAGTTGGAAGCTTAATGTATGCAATGGGCTGCACAAGGCCTGATATTGCACATACAGTGGGAGTTGTAAGTAGGTACATGAACAATCCAGGAAAGGAACAGTGGATGGCAGTGAAATGGATTCTTAGATATTTGAAAGATACCACAAATCAAGCATTATGCTTTGGTGGTTCAAACATTTCCCTACAGGGATATGTTGATGCAGATATGGCAGGTGACAGAGATAACAGGAGGAGCAATACAGGATATGTATTTACTGTTGGTGGAAGAGCTCTCGGTTGGGTTTCAAAAATCCAAAGTGTTGTTGCACTTTCAACAACAGAAGCAGAGTATGTTGTTTCTATAGAGGCTAGTAAAGAAATTATTTGGTTACAAAGGTTTATGGGTCACTTGGGTAAGGAGAATGATATGGGCACGTTATACAATGATAGCCAAAGTGACATTCATCTTGCAAAGAACTCAACATTTCATTCTAGGACTAAACACATACATCTCAAGTACCATTTCATATGATCAGTACTGGAAGATGAAGAGTTGAAGCTGGAAAAGATACACACTAGCCAGAATCTTGCAGATATGCTAACAAAAGTTGTAACCAGGGAGAAACTGAGAATATGCTCAATTTCAATTGGTCTTCAAGGATGACGATGAATATGAGAACAGCTAAGTCCAAAGAGGATTCATTGTCCAGCAAACAAAGCAGTGGTGGATTTGTTACAATCATTCTCCAAGTGGGAGATTATGGTGTGTGGAGCATGATTATTTAGAGTTCTTTATTTCAGCCGGATGTATACCCCAGGAAGTTTGTACACCCCTCCACGCGGGGGGTGCGGGGGGAACTTGTCCCCCCCGCGGGGGTCTAAGGGGGCCGATCCCCCTTGGCTGGGCGATCCGGGGGCCAGCGGTCCCCCAGCAGGGGTTTCAGGGGCAGCACCCCCGAAGCTAAAAATAGATGTAAAATTGCCTTGTAAAAGTATAGTAATTTCTAGTCAATCTAGGTTGTTCAGAAGCGGATGATCTAACGTTACAACTTATGTTTAGTTTATGGTTTTTTTCCCTAAAAGGAAACCCCTCTCTTTCTATGAGGGCATTGTATTTGAGGCTGTGTAATAGATGTGTATTCTCCGAGAAAGAAGTAGAAAGGTGAGACTGTGAGAGAAAATAGAGGATATTACAGCGGATCTGCTGTAGGTTGTGTCTCTTCATTTTGTTGGATAATAGAAAGGAAGGACTGGCTGTTCAGGGTGGACATAGCCCAAACTGGGTGAACCATGTATATCTGTGTCTCTCTTGTTTTATGCATTTTCTGTGTTTATATTTCTGCAACATTTTATGTGTTCCATTGCTCCGTCATATATAATTTTCTAACACTAGCTCCCGAGGCACTAAGGGAGCCGCAGGGCAACAAAAAGCTGGCCCTAGTTCCCCCGGGTGGCAATGTAGTGGAGGAGATATCCCGTAACCTTGAGAGCCTGACTAACGAGATCCCGGATTATAGGGGGATCGAAGAGGCCCTAGTAGAGTACTAGAGACACACAATCAGAGTGATACCTAGGGTGCATAGACTCTTGAGACGAGTTGCACGAGCAGTGGTCTGCTATAGAGAGCATAACCCACCGCAATAGATAGCTAGGCTTTACGTTCTGCTGATTTTTGAGAGACATGTGTCTCGAATGTACTTGGACACAGACACTATTTTTAACATACACACTTATTTTTTGAGCGCCTCGGTGCACCACACAACACACACACACACACACAGACATATATACATGCTATCTTATGGTCCATTATTGTGTCTAAATGCTTCTAAACAATGTTTGGTTACATGTTGCGTAAATGTTTGTCTAATACATGATTTTCTATTGCATCAGTTAATGTGTTTAATCTTCTTGGAATGTGTTGATATGTAATAAATCAAAATTTCTTTCCAACTATTTAAAATCCGATGATCTCTGACGGAATAATGCCCATTAAGTTGGTGGACAACAAGTTGAGAATCCAAATTTACAACCAATGCACGAATATCGAGGTTAACAGCCTCAGTCAGTAATTCAATGACAACGTTATATTCAGCGACATTGTTTGTGGTACAACCTAGACAAACGCCTTGAAGGTCTACTAAGTCACCATGAGGATCGTAGGTCACCCATGCCACAGAGGAGAGATTCTGGGTACTACAACAAGCACCATCAGTGAAACCAACGTAAGATGTAGCAGACATCTGCAAAGAAGTAAAAGACACAATAAGCGGAAATTCCGCCTACACACCAAGCCATACAAGCAAACACATGCTGAAAACACACATATGTACAAATCAAATGCACGAGATTCATGCATAATATTTCTTCAGATAAAGCCCATTTCGAGGCTTATCTAGAGGATTCCCTTCATAATCGATTAGCTCATAGGCCCCTTTTTTAAAACACATTTCACAATGTAAGGCCCATGCCATATAGGCTCGAATTTGCCTACCCCCAGCTTATCATTCGCTTGATCATAGAGCAAGACTAGGTCTCCTTCAATAAAAGGACGAGGATGAAAAATTTGGTTGAAGTGAGTTTTCACTCTCTTCTTCTATGCTTCCATGACTAGAGAGGCTAGTTGACGGGTCTCTTCTAACCAATCTAAGTAAAGAAGACGTTCTTCTACCAGATTAGTGTTTGAGAACAATTCGACGGCTATTTTAAGCGAAGGTATCTCACACTCAATCGGAAGGGTAGCCTCCATACCGTAAACCAATTGGAACAGGGTGAACCCGGTGGCATCCTTCATGGAAGTTCAGTAGGCCCGTAAGGTAGAAAACAACATCAGATGCCAGTTGGACTTGTGCATGCCAATGGTGCCTTGAAGCATTGTGACCAAAACTTTGTTGACAGCTTATACTTGGCCATTAGCTTGAGGATAATATGGCATTGAACTATCATAATGCAAGCCCAGCTGGGTTGTTAACTCAGTCATCATATGATTATGGAAATGAGAACCGTGATCACTGAAGATAGCCTGAGGGACTCCGAATTGTGAACTGACATGATTGAATAAAAATTGCGTCGCCATCTTACCATCATTAGATAGCGTAGGCATCGCCTTGACCCATTTCATGAAATAGTCAATGGCAATGATGATATACCCATGCCCCCAGGCCGAGCGAGGTTCGCAGGTCATATAATCAATGCCCCATTTGGCAAGAGGGCTGACGGTAATAACAAGGTGCAAAGCAGCAAGAGGCACACACATCTTCCGTCAGTAGATTTAGCAAGCATGACATGAGCGGACGACGAGAATGAAATCCTTGAAAATAGATGGCCAAAAATAAACAGCACGGAGGATCTTCTGAGCAGTAGCATACCCGAACATATGACCACCACAGGTGCCAGAGTGGCAGTCATTCAAGACTTGTTCGGCCTCCTCAAATTTCAGACAACGGTGGAGAACAAAGTCAGTGCCAACATGTTACAAGGTGTCCCTGATAATGCAATAGGGTTGAGAATGATGGCAAATACACCACAGAGCATCCTTAGGTAAATCAAAGCGAAAGAAGGACTTCTGAAGATAGACAATAATATGCCTGTACCATGGATCAAGGGTGCTAATCAAGAACAAAGAGTCATCCGGAATATGGTCCTCGGATCAAGAGGAAGCGGTTGCAGATGGTAGTGAGCAGATGAGCTCAGCAAAGACAAGGGATTTCTTAGACTTGGCGGTAGTGAACTCCAAGTCAAACTCTTGAAGGATGACAATCCACTTTGAGTACTTGCCCCCAGTAACTGACATGACAATATGTATGTCATTGGGTTGCAGTCATAAATCACTGTCGTGGTGCGCAACAATATATAGTGACAAAAACATTGGACGGCATGAACAGTAGCCAATTCCAACTTCACGACATAAGCATATGGATTTTCCGTATCGAGTAGATTGCGGCCAAGATAGTAGACAATGTGCTCAGTACCATCATCGTCGTCTTGGACCAGAACCATGCTAATAGTGCTATTGGCGGCGGCTAAATAAAGAGTATAGTCACGGTGATATTTAGGGAGACATAACAATGGAGCAGAAACAAGGAGCGCCTTGAGTTGCTCGAATGACTCTTGTGCAACGGTATCCCAAACAAAAGGGGTATCCCATTTTAATAACCACGTATAGCCTTTGGCCACTTCAGCATAGTTCGCAATAAAACAGCATAAAAAATTTGCTTTATCCTACAAACTTTGCAATTGCTACAAAGAAGCAGGGGGAGGAAGATTCAAAATGGCTTCAACCTTAAGGGGATCCAAGCGTATGACCTCTTTGGAGACGACAAACCCAAGAAGTCTGCCGGATTCAATGGAGAAGACACATTTATGCAGATTAAGGCGAATATGATAGTGTCAACAACGAAGAAAGATTTCACGAAGGTGTTTTGGATGGTCTTGGCGCTTTGCTGAATGAGTTGGAAGGTCATCCAGGTAAGGTTGTACAATGTACCGAATATCATGAAACGCATAAGACATTGCACGTTGGAAGGTAGCACTGGCATTTTTTAGACTGAAAGGAAGTTTCTTATAGGCGAAAGTACCCCAAGGACAGATGAAGGCAGTCTTGTGTTGATCCGCGGGTGATATATTGATTTGGTTGTAACCAGAGAAGCCATCCATAAATGAATAAATCTCACTCCCCGCACACTCATCAATGAGCTAGTCAATGAAAGGTGTAGGGTAGTTATCTTTGGGACAGGCACGATTAATGTCACAATAATCAACACATACCCTAATAGTGCCCTTTTCTTGGTCACAGGGACAATATTAGAAACCCAGTCTGTAAGCAGGATAGGGTAAATAAAACCAGCTTTAAGAAGCTTATGAGAGATTTTTCAGCGTAAATCACAAGCAATTTCATTTTTCGACGTGTTTTGAACCAACCAATGTGGTTCATCGTCAGGACAAGTTGAAGAATCAGATCTATCTTAGCATCTTAAATAGTTAGATTAGAACATTCAATGGCTATAATCCTGACCAGATAATGGTTATATTTTCTAATGTCTAAATTTGACCAGGAAACGGTTAGAAGGACTGGATAGCTACAACCTTTCGGGGGTGCACGGGGCGTAGACGTTGTCGAACAGGTTTAGCACCCGAATACATAGGTATTTCATGCGCCACGATGCTAGGATCGATTCCGGGCATCTCTTCATGCGACCAAGCAAAAACATCGTGAAATTCTCAAAAAAGATCAGTGTAAAGTTGATCTCCTTCGGAGTACAGGTTACTCCAACATGGATGTGCTCGACAACCCCTGGGTTAATAGAGATGTCGATAGGTTGAGTTTGCGTAATGTTCCCCATATTGCCCTTAGAGAAAACTTAATGGATTTGAATAGGTGTATGAAGGGGTTGGCAGGGAACACAGGAAGAAAACTGCTCAAGACAAGTAAGCATAGCCCCATGGGTAGGGAGAAATGAAGAACGATGGTGATGATCCGACCAAGGGGTTCCTCCAAAGACATAGTCTCGATAATCGCTTCATCAAAAGGAAAGACTTCCTGTAAGGGGTCCGAAGAAGCGCCATCTCCAAGCTAAGGGGATTGGATGTACGAGTCGAGAGCCCTCGAAGGAGCAGGTTCGGGAAATGAAGCCGATGCAGAAACAATTTCGACGTAGTTCAGCTTGGCAGGACTCAACGGCATGACATCGCCCCAAGATTCTACCTGATCAGCAGGAGGAAGAATCCAAGGATTAGAACGAATAGAAATCATATTGATGGGAGTGATGTTGGGAGGTGGGAGTGAAAAAACACCCATGAGGGCAGGATCTTTAAAAAGTCCAACACCCGCACTCTCATACGGAACGAAGGTATGCTCCACGAAAGGCACGTTACCATCAGAAGAAGAGGAAGCGAAGAAAGACAGCTGGTCTATTGTGACAATCTTCCCTTGATGGGGAAACAAAGGACACGAACTAGAGATGAAGCCACGACGCGCATGGCATAGGTCCAACTTCTTCCTAAGAGGAGGTTTGGTTGTAAGTCAAATTAGCATCAAAACCTTTAACCTCAACTTTGACTGTCTTCCCTTCCAGAGTAATAAGCAGACATGGGAGTATACCATAAGGATGGGAATCTCTCCCATCGAAGGCTTCCAAGGTATTGGGAGACTGCCTCAAGGTTGGAGAACTGATAGCCTTCCAACAGGCAACAGACATGATGCAAGTAGAAGTGCCTTCATCAATACCAGTACGGTGAATAGTCTTAGAACTGATGATGACCTGAATAAGGAAGGTTATTTGGTGAGGCAGTCTTGGTACATGATTTTCCAGGTCAAAAGTGATCAAATACGAGTCAGCCGGGTCAATGCCACCAATGGCCGATTGCAATGACTTCCTCTGGGAGGGACAGCTCTGGAGGACCTCTAACGCAGACATAGCCGAAGGAGCTTGGGCTAAGTCTTCAACGATGCTATAATGTTCGGCAGCACGAGCATTAGGGTTGTAAGAAGACTTCCGGAGCACTCCTTTAGGAGGAGGTCGAATGACTAACTCGGTACTAGGTCGCTCGATATGGAGCAGACCCGAATTGGACGGAGGAGCACTAAAGGGGACCTCAGTTTCCTTCCTGGCAAGCGAAGGATATTCTTTTCACCGTGTACTGATATGGATGGGAATTTTCCTAGCCATAAAAACTTGGGAGCAGAAGGGGGAAGAGGATTGAGATGGATCAGCCACCATTTGAGTCTGTTGTGAGGGAAAAGGTTCTTTGAGCACAGCAGGAGTCCCTGGGGCACCTTTTAACAAACGACTAACTTCAAACCACCTTGGTCAGTCTTTAGTATAGTGATCCTCGTCACAAATAATACAAGGATACTTAGGTTTGCGCTTGGTACCTTCCTCAGCTGGAGGCTTAGGGGGTGTTGAGGAGGTAAATCCCCTCTGCGGATAGAGGCGATCCCTACTAGCCTAGATCGGGTCTAGCAACAATCATACAACACTACCATGCAAGTTCCTAATTGCAAATTGCAAACCAGTGATGAGGGCCTACCTGGATTCCAACGCTAGTGCTTGTAGAAGAGTTGACGCTCCCATTCCTTTGCCCTGGCAGATCACGATCTCCATGAATGGACACTTGCACATACAAAGAACGACACAAACACAAGCATAAAATCCAATAGATGCAACCATATATCAGTCAAAAAGGATATAACTCATCATCATTACAAATAACAATAAGAGTGGAACCATAATAATAGTCGTTTATTAATGATAAACAAAGAATTATACAACCATAGTTTTGACGTCAAATCCTCCTTTGGCTGGGTGATCAGCAGCATATGTCTTGCAAATCTTGTTGGGAATGGGAACAAGCCTCTCTCTCCTTGGTTATTAGACAAGAATCTCCTTACTTAGATTTGGCCTTATGGGAATGAAGAAGGCTTCTTGCAGCATGAACTTGACAATTCTCAATCTCTAGAACTAGTTGCCTAAGGAAAATGGACAAGCTTTTATAGATAGAGGAGGGGGAGTTGGGATCATCCACAATATTCATGGGATTAGCTTTATCACTAAAGAAGCTTCCATGAGAGGTGGCAAACTGCTTCCTCTCTATGGAGATCCGAAGCCAAACCACCCAACTCAAGATAGATTCAGTCCAGGAGTTGGTTAGGATGAATCTTCTGCTGTTGGTTTGTTAAAAAACATCACCCATTATGGCTGGCGTGAGTGCGACTCTGTGACAGAGCGCCAACTGGCACGCCCTCTTTAGAGGATTTCCCCCATTGGCGCTAGTGTTGCACTGTGAAACAGCGCCAATGGAAAAAGGGTTTTTTTTATGGGTTTTTTGCAGGAGATGTCTTCAGGGCAAATGAAGTTCATGCTCAGGGAAATGGAATGCAAGTGTTTGTAGGTCATGTCATTTCTCACAGGTCCCAGAATGAGTCCTCCAAGATGCGGGAGAGGGGTAATAAGGACGGTGACAAATTGTTGTGTAACAGGGGGATCCTGCTTAGGTTGATCGGCTTTATTCTTTCCTTTTCCCTTCTTCTTACCTTTCAAGGTTTTTTCCGCGCGATGGACTGAACGGCGTTAACCTTGGAAGTTTTACCAGAATTGGATGAAGCCTGAGAAGAATTTTCATTTGGAGCATTAGATTTTTACTTCACAGGGTTAGCAAAAACTTTTCTAGAGGATGCATTAATGGAACCGATGACACCATCAACAGATGGTGTTGATGGAGCTTGGAAACTTCCGGGTCGCGGAGTGTCTGGTAAATAATCATATAGCGTACCAGACTGGGAGTAAACCAAGTCAAGGTATTGAGCACGCACAATGGCCTGCTCTTTAGTTACACATGCCCCCATAGAAATATCTCGGGCTATCGGACCGACAAACGAGGTTGTAAACCATTCAGTCAGCAGCTAGTTTGGAATCCAGAACTTAATTAAATGACGACTCCACCTCCATTCATGGATGTGATCAGAGATATGCTTAGTCGTGTTTTGTTTCAAGGATGTGAGGAGGTGTGTGCCCGTTTCATATCGAATCGGCAACTGAAAATGAGTTAAAAATGCCATAGCAAGCGAGTTAAAGTCCTGAAAAGTTCTGCGAGCCAACTCAATATACCATTTGGCAGCAGAGCCAGTGAGAGTCCATTTGAACAGGCGGAGCCGGATTGATTCATCAAGCCATGAATTCGATAAACACCATAGGTGATAGGTCATGATATGAGCTTGGGGATCTTCTCCAGCTTTACCATCGAATTTGGGACAATCATTGGGAATTTTAGTCGGAACTGATGGCCAATATGAATTATGAAGAATAGGATCATTTGTCAGTTTGGACACATCTGATAATTCCAAGGTTGCCAAAAAGGGTAATTTAGGATTGAAGGACATTTGAGGCCGCGAGTAAGAAACAACACCAGAGTTCCATCTAGTTCTCGGTTGCCCCCATTGATTTTGTCTGGATGGATTTGGCCCGTAAGGATTTTGTCCGTAGGGATTTCTTCCATAGGGGTTATAGCTGTAACTGGATGGTTGACCCTAGATTTGAACCCCCGTATTCCATTGATTACCGACCTGACCCACAGGAGCAATATATGGTTGCTAAAAATTCTGATAAGGGTTAGCCTGTGGTTGTTGGTAATTTTGATGTGGGGAAAATTGGGTGTTGGAAACCATAAGGCGGCTAGGCTTCAAACTAAGCCTGGGGGCCAGGCTGCATTTGATGAGTAGGTTGGGTTTGAATCCCAACTTGAGTTTGAAGACCGGATTGGGTCTGGGGCCCAGACTGGGGCTAAAAACTGGGTGGAGATTGAGAAGCAATGAGCGTTTGAGTGCCCGATTGAGTAGGCCCAGATGGATGTCCTTGGGAGAACTGAGGCTAAGCCATCTGGCTAGAAGGTTTCCCTGGTTGAGGTGGAGGTTGACCCATTTGCCTAGAAGGTTGAGCTTGCTGGGTATTTGGTTGACCTTGCACAACCAAGGGTTCCCCTGACTGACCAGATGGTTGAGCAGACTGGATAATCAGTTGGCCTTATTGGATCTGAGGCTGACCAATTTGTCCAGAATGTTGACTAGGTTGGATAGTGGGTTGGCCTTGCTGAACATGAGGCTCACCGACTTGCCCAGAAGGGTAGCCTTGCTGGATACTGGGTTGGCCTTGTTACATGTAAGGTTGTCCTGGATTTCCAGAAGGTTGCCCGAAGTAGGTGAAAGATGAACCACTGAAGGCCAAAGGTTGTCCCTGGAAGGGTTGTCCTTGTGGGCCGACAAGTTTCCCTGGTTAAGGTTGACCGTAATACAGCTATCCGTGAGGCGGCTGCCCCTATGAGGGTTGAACTTGATAGGGTGGTCCTTGAGCATTTGAAGGTTGTGCTTGGCCACCATGATAAGTGGTGGTACCTCAAGCAACATATAACAGAACCAAGAACTCAACCATAGGTTGAGATGGCATAGGTCTGGGGTGATAAATATGAGTTCGTCGAGAATCATAATAATGAAACGGATTTTGTGGATCCGGATTTCGAAGAGCTTGGAAATATTGATCATATGCCCCCCTTGCTGGAATGGGACCAGAAGAAGGTGGGGCACTCAGGGTAGGATTAACAACTCCATATGTGGATGCCAATGGACCACTATTTGTAGGACCAGTTGAAGGTCCAACAATAGTGGTCACAACTGAAGATGCAGTGACAGAACTGACAACAGGGGCTGAAGAAGCCACAAAAATGGTTGGGATAGTCGGAACCAATGTCACAGTAACATTGTGAATCTAGGGCGTAAAAGGCTTCGAAGTCAAAGTGACGGTACGAGACCACATGGAACTCGTAAGGGGAGATCTAGAACCCATGATATCTACCAAAGCATTATAGCATAAAGGCAACATGATACCAAGAGAGATGACATAGAAGAGTGAAGTTTCCATAGGTATAGGAATTTCACCGCTTGCCATAAAGGTCTCTTCACTCAAGATGGGGTTCATCTCATCCATGTCGGAGGAAGACATCAGGATCAAAATACCAGGAGGAGTAAGGAAAATCTTCTTTGGACGGCTCCCAAATGGAATTCCAATGAATATCGTAAGACTCATCCTCTGGAGCGCAAGAGTTAAGCAGTTGGAGACTTGGAATGACAGGGAGAGTATCACTAGCAACCAGTACCTCAGAAGCGACAGAAGATGGAGATCCTTGGTCACTTGGAATAGGAGACGAAATTGGTGATTCTACCAGGATGATCTAACTCAAAAACCCTAGGGAAAACTAATGAGTAAGGAAATTAACCCTACGCAAACTAAAACACAAACAAGATCTAACAAGGTAAATGTGAACATGGCCGAATAAATTTAAAGACACAGGAACAGGATTTGACCTTTTCATTTTTAGAGAGTCGAGAAAAGGACAAAAATATGACTCTAGTTGCCTTCAAATATTTAATGAGCCTGAAAGGACAAGTGCTCAGATGGACCTTTTATTTTAAGGAGTTCGAAAAGGAAAGAAAGTTACTACTCTGGAGAACTAGGCAAAAGGTTTACCAAACAACCCGTAAAACTGCATATACACCTTGGCAATCATATGAAAACCAAGGACTTTCCATACAGCAGTCAATCTTCCCAGATGTTGTGTTTGGTGCATTACGGTTTGCAAGGCGGTAGACACAGCTTCCGAAGGATATAGGATGATAACCTAGTGGTGTCTCCCAACACATACTCGACGGTACTAGGAGCACGAGTCCATACTAGTAGCTATTGAGTCACAAAAGGAGGAATCACCCAACCTAAGTGAAAGCAATAGTGACTAGGTTTAACAACGTCGAAGCATGTCTCTAGCCTAGACCTCTAAATAATGTGCGTTATGTTCCAATGCGTTGTTAGGTTCATTAATTTCATTTTAGAGTTGATCTTGAATTATGTTTCAATTTCTAGGCTTTACCATATGTATATCAAAACCTAGGATGCAACTAGAATGAATAAAGCATCTTTCATTTTGATGAACCCCTACTTACATAAAGGTAGAGATATCATTCCCAGACCAAGACAAAACCAAGATCAGCAAATGCAGTCACTAAGAGACAAAATGCATAAACACATTAATTCCTACAGTGCATCGATACTACTAATGACAGATTCAAAGTTTGCCTTCCAATTTCTCAAACATGAAAAACTTGAAATGCAAATGTACTTTCACTTTCGTATACTAAATGAATGCAATTTTTTATTTTGATAGCTTTGAATTCTAAAGAAACAAACAAGCAATCGTGAACCGATTGACCCAAACAATTGTAATCTATGTCTGCTAGTGAAAAAATCGAATCAGTATCAAAATTGGTTCAATAATTAACACTAAGCATCAATCAGCAAGAAACAAGCAATGGAAAAAACCAAGCAAACCAACAAGACGGTTGCGGATGAACCTTGGACAGACAAGCAAACAAGCCAAGTAACCCAAAAATTGAAAAGCTAGGCCACAAAGCCAAAAACGCAAGATTCACTCAATGAAGCCAAAAGGTAAGCACCTTAACCAGAAGCAATTAACACAAACTAATAGGCAAGAGAAAGACATCAAGGGATAACTAGACTAGCAAACTTAGGAGGTAGAATTGAAAAAACAATTCTACAGGAATCGTCGTGGGTGTAACACTAGCAACTAGGGATGATCAGCCACTAGCCATAGCAACTGAGTGACGTCATCGCGAGAGTACACATCTCTTACGCGATGGCCGATTTCAGGGATCGCGCAACTGTACGACGAGATTCCGCGACGCACAAACTTTTAAAATAGAGACAAAGCGACGTCGGCGTGACTATTAAGCTTTTTCCAGCGACGAACTTAAAAACAATGAAATATGAATGAAAACTCCCAAACAAAGACCAATCTATCCTTACAGACAATAAAGGGATTTCCCAGATTGACCCAGGTAACCCAAAAGACTGATGGTTCAACCCCAAAATTCAAGAGACACTAACTCAAAATCAAACAAAAGCAAACAAGAGAAACAACATAGGAAGGACTCCCCAGTGGAGTCGCCAACTCGTGATGTAGGAAAGTGTTCCCTTTGCGGACAAAGGCAACCCCTCTAGCCCTAGAGTGGGTCTAATCACAACAAAGACAAAACAATAATTGATTCCCTTAAATAGTCATCGTTGGAGGCCTACCTCAAACTGGTGGTTGATGGAGTTCCGTTGCGTTGCTCCAGCTTCCATTTCTTCTCCTCAATGAGCAATCAACCTAAAACACCACAAAAAAAAAATAGAGCACGTAATCTGGGAAACAACAATGATCTACTTATTCATAAAGTCAAGAAATCATGAGCTATCAAGTAAATTACATACAAGACATAGGAAATCATCATTGATTGTATTAATAGTGAATCAAGAGCAAATATTACAACCAAGTCTTGATGTCACAAGCCTTCTCGGAGGGTTTAGCCAGTATGTTTCCCCAAGAATTCACTCTTCAAGGATGGGTCTCCCAACATACAATATCTCTCTGTCACTCATAAGCTTTAATACAAAGTTAAGGGCACTACACAACCTCTCACAAGTTATTAACAATCCCACACTTGTCACACTCACACCACAACTATCTATCAAACTCCAAAGCACTAGCAACACTGCCCAACCGAAAGAACCAACCAACTAGCTTGATCATAGCAATGGTGAGTGCTTTTATAGGAGAAGGAGTCTCCATGAAATGAGGGGGGAGGAGCTCATCCTCAAGGAAGTTAGCACAAAAGATGGAACTACCACTCCAGAGGGGGAAGGGCGACCCAAATTGACCCAACAACTAGGTCTAGAGACATCTAGAAGGCTAACTGTTGGAATAAATTCACCCAATCTGGATCGTCGCTAGCCCGTAAACTAAATCTTCGCGACAACATCGCTAGGAGGCAATGCATGCAGACCCATCGTCGCTATATATAGCTCATAACCTCGTGCCAGGTCTAGAAATTTGACCGTTGCGTGAAATAGATGTACATCTGCGACGGAGTCACGATGAGACCGTTTATGACATGGGATCGTCGCATATATTAAGGATTTACTTGCGACGAGGCAGAAACTTAGTAAAAAAGGGTCAATCTTCAGCATTAGAGAGCATTTGCATAATCTTCTTACATTGCTCGGAAGATATGAACATGTTTATTTGACAGATGACACAGCACAGAGATTGAGATGAGGACAGTGACAAATTACTATGTAATAAGCATATCTTCCCTTCCATACATCTGCTGGAAAAGTATGCCCCTCTCATGAAAGTGATCATGAAGTATTTTACATGTGAGGGTAGATTCTCAATATTGTATCAGTACCATGTGAGGCTTTTGATGAATTTCATCAGTGTAAAAGTTCTCAACCTACCTCATTACCTTTACAGAAGCATGGTTAAGATGGCAGAGAAGGTGCATAGGTTGGGAGAAGATCATCATGCCAATTTGTTTCATCATGACTTAGTGAATATCCTGGTTTTCCATCAGCTGGAAAAAATCAATTTTTCTTGGGATGGTTTCATCTATTCAGCATCTTTATCGCCTTCCCCAGCTCGATCAAGTAGTTACTCTACTCCTTTGTCTTCTCCAGCACAACAAGAGGTGGCTTCCACAAGTAGACCTATCACAAGAACTCATAGGGAAAAAGTGACCAAGACCTACACAAGAGGGAAAAGGCTTGTGTTTTCTCCAGACATTGTTGAAAGGGCCAAGCCTACATCATCACAGCAACATGAGACATCATTGGATGAAGAAGCACAGATTCATCTTGACACTGATATGGAAGATTTAGAAGTATATGAGGAGGTCAAATCTTCAGAGAAGATCATCTAGGAGAAAGAGGCTGAGATTAGAGAGATGAAGAGTAGGTTGTCCAAGGCATATTTTTTTATTTATTTCATTAATCTCAAAGTCAATCAACTTTTGCTTGATAAATCTAAAGCATATTTGGAGAAGGATGGTGCTAAAGGTAAAACAGTGATAAATTTGGAAGAGATTGAAGCCATTTATTTTCATCTCAAGCCTAGAAGGCCTCAGACAAGATGTTTTAAGAGGAAAGAAGAGAAAATCACTGAAACATCCTCTCCACCGAGGCAACAAAATATTGACAAGTCCATTGAACAGGATTTTGAGGAAAATAGGGAAAATTGGCTAGATATAGTCAATTTCCACCTGGAAAATTTGCTTAAGAGGGCCAACAGGGCCACTAAACTTGAGAGGTATATGGCCATGCACTACTGTACTAGAAACAAGGTCTCTGAAGTCATAATCAAGCAGTTGAAAAGGAAGTTAAGGCAAAACCTAAGGAGGCAAAAAGAGAAAGATAAACTTGAATTGCTAGCTAAGGCCTCCCTCCTTTCTTTACATTTTATTTTAGAGCTTCATGGACTAAACTTGAAGCAATTTTGCAGAAATTTTGAACAATTTTGAGTTTTTATGACTTTTGGCATAAACAAGAAGAACAATTCAACATCGTGCTTTTTCCTTAGACCTCCAAATGCCAAAATGTTTATATGGATGGATAATGACCTATACATGTCAACTATCCATTTTTGGTGCCTTTTCAGCAAACGAGTTTGAATAAAATGCCTAATAATAGGTCAAAAAACCACTTTATGCCACCTTACTGGACTAGGCACTGCGCTTTTGGAGTAGTTGTGGGATAATGAGTTTTTCTTGGTTTTGGAGTGTCCATTTTGCTTGCTTGAGGTGTCTAATGACAACTAGACATCCTAATATTTCCATTGGTATATTCAGAGCTGGATTTGGAGTAGTGGAAGGCCTTTAGAAACCTCCTCAAATTTGGCACTACGCTTGTGTTTGATGGCGCTATGCTTTTGCAAGTAGCGCTACACTTTTGCCTGTTTGTCCAAATTTTGAGTTTTCTTCAGTCAAAATTGGATTTTATGATGAAATTCCTCATGTTGTGAGTTGAATTGATGTAATAGAAGGTAAGTGAGTTTTTTAGAGTGATTTTGATGTAATTTTAGGCCTCGTTTATGAGAAACAATTCAGTTAAAGTCTAAATGGAGGGTTTGTTCCAACCTCCCTAGTCATTAGGTTTCGATTGAGAAAGTCATGTAAGTTGTTCCTATACTGAGGGATTTGACCCCTGAGAATGGGGAAGTTGTTTTCTAATCTATATGTACCTAGTTTTCAGCCGGACTCAAGGTTGGACGTCAGAGAGTGGAAATCTTGTAGCTTGTACTTCATCATATTTTTACAGGAAATCAAAGGCCAAGTTGCAGCTATTATTCAGGAATTCTTGTGGTGTGAGTTTGTGGTATTTTTTCTCCTGTTGAACATTTATATGAATGATAAAATAGTTTCCTTTCCATATCTATGCTTTTCAGTTATTTTCCTAAGAGGTATTAAACAAAATTCTTGTAATTAAGCTCTGTTTTGTTAGGAATCTCATTTTATGTGCTCAATCTTCTGATAGATGAATTCATGGTTCACATGCACGTCTTGATTTTCTTACCTATTCAACCCTACACTACATCGACAAACTCCTAAGCTATCACAAAAGCATGCCTACCTTGCTCCTTTATATCTCATGCAACTGAACCTTTGAAGACCTGACCTAGTTCCCTGATTTGTACCTTTGATCCAGCAAACCCTAAATCTGAAAAACCCTAGTGCTGTAATAACTAGCCTAACATATTTTCCCACTCCAGTCATCATTGGTTGTGAGCTCATAGAGAGAGCCCTCTCTGGTTTAGCAGGGCTAGCTGCTGAACCCTAAGTGGTTTGAGGCTACCTCTGTTGATCTCCTTTCTCAGCCTTGGGACATTATGGAGGATAACACTTTAACGTTGTTGTCAGGGAGACGATTGATATATATTCCTTGGGATTAGTTCTGCAAATGCATTCAAGATTGGTCCTATGGGTGACAGGTTCCAGTACTCGAAGAAGGTTGATCCAAATCACATCAAGTTAAGGTGCAAAATTTTGGCTCCTAAAAGGAATACAAGGTCAAACCCTGACCCGAATCCATCCCCTATTGTTGATGATCTGGAGAAGCTGCTAAGGAACCTCAAATATCCTCCTCTTGAGAGTGGAGCTCGTAAATTGGTAAGAACTACTTCTTTGCTTGATCAATTTTTCACTGTCGAAGACCTTTCTTTTGATATCAATTTTGGGTTATTTATTTTTCGATCAAAATCAAAATCTTTCCTTTCAAAAGTAGTATTTGACCCTTTCAAGATTGATTCTTACTTGCCTTCTAGATATCTATTTTCTAAATATGATCATGAGATTTGGTCAAACTTTAACAAGCTCCAAAGTCTAGCTGACCAGCTTCAAATCACCACCGAAAAGGCCTACATTCAGTATCAATTTGGGAATTTGTCTGTTGCTACTTCCAAAACCATACCTCCAAATACATCAATCACATAATCTGTCATTTATAATCCACCTCCATTGATATCATCATCCCCATCGACACAACCAGTTGTAGTTCCCGTACAACCTCCTCTAGAAATCATTGCAAGGTTTGCCCCTCTAGTATTACTTGGTCAACTTGCTGCCCTACCTCAAAACTATGGCCAAAGGCTTCCTCTTTGTGATGGAACTTCAGAGATCACAACTCAACATCATGTTGAAAAATTGGTGGATTTCATCGATCTCAACGAGGTTGATGATGAGGATGCTAAAATGAGAATCATAGCACAAATATTTTCTAGAGAGGTCAAGAAATGGTTTCGTGGTTTGACGGTTGCTTCCATCACTAGCTCTCAACAGTTGACAAACTTGTTTTTATCCTAATGGGAAGAAAATAAGAATCCATTACAGATTTTGGCTGAATACAACTCCATGAAGAGACATCCAAATGAAACAGTGCAGGAGTTCACAACTAGATTTAATAAGGTGTTTAATTCTATCCCTTATGACATGAAACCTCCCCCTGGCTTAGCACTCCTCCACTATCTTGATGCCTTTGACTTGGACATGGCTTATCATCTTAGGGAGAGAAGCCCTTCCACCTTAGAAGACATGCAGAAAAATGCAGTGAGTGTTGAAGCCAATTTTTTATTAAGAAATCCAAAATGAAGCCGGAGAAGAAAGTTACCATAAAGGAGGAGTCCTCCTTATCTTCTGATGGTAAACTCGATACTCTTATAAAAACCATGGAAATAATGATGGAGATAATGACCATTGCAGACTGACAGTTGGAGCCTTCAATAAGGAATCCAAATTATAGGGGTAAAAAACAATCACAATTTAGAAATAAGCAGAAAGAGCAGAAGAATCAAGATCCTCATGGACAAGAACAAATTAGAACTCCGTTTTAGAAAAATTACACTCAAGGCCCAGAAGAAGAAGAAGAAGAAGAGATTTTTGAAGAAAACCATTTCTCTGAGCAGGATCAACACGATCATCTACCTATTTTTCTAACTGAGGAAGATCAATTCTCTCATGATTCTTTTTCACCAAGTGATCAACAACTTTTCCTCTCAAATGATGTTGTATTAGCAGTGCAGATCAAAGAATACTAAAGGGGCTATCGGAATTCTCTCATCCATGTGCAAAAGTAGTACAATTTGAGGAGCAGAAATATGCATGTTACATTGAATCAAAAGAGGCAAATTTTTGAGAGAGATGCCCAAGACAAAGAAACAAACCCTACCGATCAAAACAAAGAAAAGGACACTATTGTTATAAGCTAGGGCAAGACCAATGAAGCCTCTACCAGCAATGCAAGGAAGGATAAGGAGACTCAAATTGAAGGTCAGAGAAAGGAGTCTTCTACCAAAGGAAAACCCAAAAATAAGGACACCACTTTAAAAGAGGTAGAGAAGCAATCTAACTTTTTTAGTTTAGAGAATGAAATTTCCATGTTCAAATTTTCTATCCCTCTAACTGGACTAGTCAAGAATGATACATATAAGTTTCAGATTGCCAAGATGTTAAAGGTAGATCAGATGTCAGATATGGTTAATATCACCAATGATCACCCTGAAATTATGTTTGGTCCAATCGTAGATGGGAATCTAGAAGATAGTGAAGTCCCACCATTCTACCTTAGTCTGAAAATCTATGATTTTAGCCTTCATAATGCCATGTTAGATTCTGGGGCTTCACACAACCTCATGCCTAAAGCCATTATGGAAAAACTAGGATTAGATATCACCCGACCATATCAAGATCTCTAGACTTTTGATTCAGGAAGAGTGAGGTGTCTCGGTCTTATCAAGGACTTGGTAGTGTCTCTAGACCAGATTTAGGCCAATAATGTGTTGATGGATGTGGTTTTTGCTGATATTCCTCCAAGGTTTGGCATGCTTCTCTCTCGGTCTTGGGGAGAAAAGTTGAAAGGCACCTTCCAACTTGATTTTTCTTACGCTACTATACCGGTGTTCAGGTAGCTTAGAAAAATGTACCGAGAGAAAAAGATGAATTTCATGATTAGTAGCAAAGAGAAACCTAATATTCACCCTATTCATGTTCTACATACTGACTTAGAGTCCTTTATTTTGTTTAATGATATGGGTTCAGTAGATGATGACAGTCATATTGTTGAAATTTCAGAAATTTCAAAAGTTATAATTAGTGTATATAAGGATTTGATTAAAAAAAAAGAGAAACATGATGTAGACAGTTTGTAGCCGGGAAGTTCACTCGAAAAGAATGTTGAATTAATGCACGAAACAAAAATTGTTGATACAGTGATACAGTGAGTCATCCTCCAACAAGTAAAACAGATCATCCCTCCAAATTTCAGTTCCCTGTTGAAGAAGATGGCCTTTGGACCTTGCAGTTTAATGAAGAATTGGGAAATGAAGGCGCTGGGATTGGCATGTGGATTCATGGCCCCTTGAATCAGTCAGATAAATTCCGTCACAATGTAATATTAAGCTCATATAAGTTGGATTTTTATTGCTCAAATAATGAGGCAGAGTACAAAGCATTGATTATCGGCCTTAAAATTCTCAAAACGTTGGGAGAAAAGAATATTTCAGTTTATGGCAACTTTGAGTTGGTGATTAAATAGGTAAAAGGGGAGTACTAGGCCAAGCATCTAAGGATGCGAGCTTATTGAAATGCTATCCTTGATATTCTCAAAACTTTTTCAGAATATACATTGTCTTTGATTCCTAGAAGTTAGAATTTTATGGTTCATTCCCTTGCCACTGTAGCATGTATATTTAAGATCCCCATCCATGACAATAAGAAGTTTTCAATTAATTTCAAGCATCATCCAATTGTTCCTCACAATCTAAGATATTGGCAGGTGTTTTGGGATGATAAGAAAATTAATAATTTTCTGTAAATGGAGGATGAATTCTTGCATTCCCATATTGATAACGTGTATGATGAGAATGATCGGGTAATTGGGGCCACCGAGGTTGAAGTGTTGCAGCTGAAAGACAATAGCATTTCATGAGATCTCATGCCTTTAGAAGGGTTATTTGATCATGATGATGTCACCAAAAATCCAACAATGGTCCCCACAGAAGCAGGTGTTGAAAATATAAACATTGGCAAAACTGACAAGCCAAAAGGTCAAGCTTCCGAAGTCTCTATCCCCTGAGATGAAAGGTAAATACACTGCTTTAATGGCTGAATTTTGTGACGTATATTCTTGGGACTATTCATACCTAAAGGTGTATGACAAGAACATCATCCAGCATACTATACTAGTTAAGCCTAATTAGAAGCCATTTTGCCAAAAGCTGAGGAGGATTAATCCCAAATTGTTTCTCTCCATTGAGAAAGAGGTAAATAGACTTTACAAAGATGGTATCATAGTTCCTATTCATTTTTTTGAATGGATGTTGAATCTTGTGTCGGTGAGGAAAAAGACAGGGGAGATTCGTCTTTGTATTGATTTCAAGAATTTGAACAAAGTTTCCTTGAAGGACAATTATCCTCTTTCGAAGATGGACCACATTTTGTAGAGGGTAGTTGGGTCTTCAAGGATGTCACTTCTTGATGGATACTCTGGATACAACCAAATTTTGGTGGATGAAGATGATCAATTGAAAACGACCTTTACGACACCATGGGATACTTTTATGTACGCCAAGATGCCATTTGGTCTAAAGAATGCAGGGGCTACATTTCAGCAAGAAATGGATATTGCTTTCACCAATGAAAAAGATGTATTTCTAGTTATTTACTTGGATGACCTTATAGTTTCTCCTAAATCCGATGAAGATAATTTGCATCATTTAAGGATTTTTTTTTCAGAGGTGCAGGAAATTCAGCATTTCTTTGAATCCAAAGAAGAGCGTATTTGCCAAGGAGGAGGGCAAACTATCGGGGCACATAATTTCAAAAGATGGCATGCACGTTGACACCACAAGAGTTGAATAAATCCAACAGTTGGATTTCCTGAGAAACAAAAGAGAGATTCAATCTTTCAATGGAAAAATCGACTTTTTGAGGAGATTCATCCCTAACCTTGTTGAACACCTAAGAGCAATGACTAATATGTTGAAGAAGGACAGTGATGTAAGATGGTTAGAATATGCAAAGAAATCATTCAATTCAGTTAAATTTTCATCATCTTGTGCTCCTACCTTGATCAACCCTGATTATACTTTAGATTTCATCATATTTGATTTACTTCTTAGCACACTTTGTTTGTTGTCCTAATACAGAAAAAGGACCAAAAAATTGAACAACCCATAGCTTTTTTTAGTCGAATTATAATATATGCAATGCTAAAGTATAACATTATTGAAAAACAAGCTTTAGCCTTAGTGAAAGTTCTAAAGGATTTTCGAGTATACATTCTTCATTCGCACATTCTGGCTTATGTTCCAACTGCAACAGTGAAGGATATTCTCATGCAAATAGATCTAGGAGGTAGGCGGGGAAAATGGATTGCAGCGATGCTAGAATATGATTTGGAGATAAAGCCAACAACGTTGATCAAGGGACAAGGTTTGGCAAAGCTCATGTCTGAATCTAACTTTCACGCATTGGATATCAATCTAATTGCTACCCTCTTTGAAGAAGAAGTGGAAGACTTGCTAGTACAGGTAGCACAGTTTTTTATTTCATCTCCTTGGTATTCTGACATTGTCTATGTACTTCAACATTTGAATCCTCCACCAAAAGTGCCAAGAAGTAAGAGTAAATCATTGAAATTAAAAGCTTCAAAATATTGCGTCCTTGATAGTGTCTTATTTTGGAAGGATCCGAGTGGTGTGTTTTTGAATTGTCTTATCGAAAGTGAGGCAAAAGAAGTAATGAATGACTTTCACAAGGGAGATTGTGGCGGTCACCTCTTTTGGAAAACCACAACCAACAAAATTTTGAGGGCTGGTTTTTATTGGCTTACTCTTTTTGCTGATGTATATAAAACTGTGATGAGTTGTCATGAATGCCAAATTTTTTAGGGGAAAAGAAAACTTCTACCATTTCCATTGTAGCCCATTTCAGTCTTGGCACCATTTCAACAGTGGCGTCTTTATTTTATTGGGGAAATCCATCCTTCATCTGCAACCCATTTCAAATGGATCTTAACATCCACATATTACTTCACAAAATGGATTGAGGAGATCCTAACCAGGAAAGCTACTGATTTGGTAATCATTCAATTCATTGAATCTAATATCTTGTCAAGATTTGGTTTCATGTAGAAAATAATCACCGATAATGCAACTACCTTCAAGTTAGAAAAGATGATGGAATTATGTGAAAAGTATCATATCAAATTGGGGCATTCAACTTCTTATTATCCACAAGGTAATGGACTGGCTGAATCTTTAAATAAATCATTGGTCAATATAATCAAGAAGATGTTGGAGGTCAACAAGAAGAAATGTCATAAAAATCTTATCAATGCTTTATGGGCAGATAGAGTAAGTAACAAGAAATCCATAGGTATCTCACCTTTTCAATTGATATATGGGATTGATATTGTCTTTCCTACTTCTCTTGTTGTCCCGGTCATGAAGATTTTGCAGGAAGTTGTCAGCAAACCAAATGATGTGGAGTGAAGAATAAATCAGATGATTCATTTGTAGCAAACCAAGGAGGAAGTATTTCAGAATACTTCTAAACTTCAAGAAAGAATAAATAATATTTATGACCACAAGACCAAAGTAGATGATTTCAACATGGGGGATATAGTTCTTTGTTGGGATACATGGAATGAAGAGAAGGGTAAGCACGGTAAGTTTGAAAATTTGTGGAAAGGACCATACAAAATCTCAACTTTAAGAGGCAAGAATGGCTATTTGCTAGAAGAAATAGATGGACAAGATTATTCAGGGGGAGCATTCAATGGTAGGCTTCTTAAGCACTACCTTACTTGATGAATTTATGAAAATTTTCATTATCATTGTACATACTAGCTTACTTTCCTGTCAGAGTGTGAAGTAGATATCATGGGAGCTTGAAGCCTGAGGAGAAGGCCATAAGGCTTCTTTAACTAGCTGCTAGTTTAAAAGGTTCAATTTCTTTTTTATAATTCAAATCGGGTCTAGTTTGTCATTTGGTTTACAGTTTTGAGTTTAAATTTTTATTTTTGACTCCATGCCCAATGGATTAGGCTACCTAGTCTATGGTGTTCTTAACACCTTCTCAAGGAGATGCCATCCCCAGCTGGAGACAATGTTAATGTATGTCAATCTTGTCAATCACCAGTTATCAAATATGCTCTTACAAAGTTTTTGATAGGGTCCTACTTCAAATTTTTATTGTTTCAAATAGGTTTTCAATAAAAATTTGGTCACTGGTTAAGTTAGGTAGGTCATCACCACTCCTTTCAACTTTATGATCAATGGGAATCAGCATGGTCAGGTCATCCCTTGTTGAAATGGTGTCATAGTTATCAATTGTATCATTTAGCTCGTTCATTCATGTAGTGTCATCATTAGTTCATAGGGCCAAAAGCATGAAAATAAGTCATTTCACCACCAAAATCATCATTTTAAGTAGTAGTGATAGGGAAAAATCTTCAATAAAGGTTCTAAAGTGATTTTATATCTCCATTATGATGTAATATATCCTAAAAGGTTCTAAAGCTGTAGTTTCAAAATAAAATGTGAAAGGACATGGTGGGGCCACTACACCATCAAAGGAGAAAATAGATTTCCAAAGCTACAAAAGACTAAAATAGCTTCTCATTTTCTCATTTCATTTGCAAAAAACATCTCTTCACCTTTAAAGAGCTCTTGCAGCCTCAAAAAAGCAATTTCATGCTCCTAAAGTGCCTCGTCATTTGATGCGGTGCGCTTTTGCCATAGGTGTTGCGTTTTCTTCAAGGGGGAAAATCCTTCATTCCAATGGTTTATTCATCAACAATAGGTTCAAACATAGCAAGGACAAGTAATTGGGCCTACCTAGCCTCTGTTTCACCTCTTTAGTATTTCATTTCATGCTCTAAAAGCTTGCAAAAACACCCTCTCCTAGGGTTTGTTGCGCTTTTAGCTTCATTGTCGATTTGGTCTCTTTGTTCTGAAAAACCCTTAATTTTGATCTCATACACCCACCTACACTCTTCATACACCATCTCCCATACTTCCCTCATCAAATTCCTCATTTCATCCCTTTTACTCACAAACCTTAGTCATTATTATGCATTTCTAGACTAGGACTGTGTTTCCTAGTTTTGCATCCCTTCCCATCACTCAAATACCAAACTTTCACTTCCTCTAACTCCATAACATATATCCCTACCCCCCACAATTTTCCCAAGAATTTAGAGACCCTAAAACCCCTTCATCTCCCTCAATTTCAAAAAATGCCCAAATCCCTTGTTTTTCCCTACACCAAACCCTAATTTTCCTTCCCGTTGAGCTAGTGTTTGCTATGGATTTTGAGATTACTGAGAAAAGGAGGCATAACAGAGGTCTGATCAACAGGTATGAGAAACCTTCAGCACATGACATCATGTCTTCTCCTTTCCTCAAGAAATCCTTCCAGGAGGTTGGTTGCCTTGCCTTTTTCCAAAGGATTGAAGAACTTGGTTTTAATGACAAACTCACCAACACTTTTACCACTAGTTTAAGGAGGGATAAGGTGACCATTGATGGAGTGGTGTTTGCTATTTCACTAGAGACTATTTCTACATCTACAGCGATTCCAAACACTAGAGAAATTTGGTTCAAGAAAAGAGACCTTGACCTTGAGAATTACAAGATGTATCTGAAACTTCCATATAAAAATGCTCCAAAGCACATCTTCCCTTCCAAATATTTGATGGAAAAGTATGCCCCTTTCATGAAAATGATCATGAAATATTTTACATGTGATGGTATATTCTCAAGATTGTATCAGTACCATGTGAGGTTTTTGATGCATTTCACTGGTGTAAAAGTTTTCAACCTACCTCATTACCTTTACAGAAGCATGATTAAGATGGAAAAGAAGGTGCATAGGTTGGGAGAATATCATCATGCCAATTTGTTTCATCATGGCTTGGTGAAGATCTCGGTTTGCCATCAATTGGCACAAATCAATTTGCCTTGGGATGGTTTCATCTATTGAGTATCTTTATTGCCTTCTCCAGCTCAGTCAAGTAGTCACTCTACTCCTTTGTCTTCTCCAACACAACAAGAGTTGGCTTCCACAAGTAGACCTATCACAAGAAATCCTAGGGCAAAAGTGACCAAGACCTACACAAGAGGGAAAAGGCTTGTTTTTGCTCCATACATTGTTGAAAGGGCCAAGCCTACATCATCACAGCAGCATGAGACACATTGGATGAAGAAGCACATATTCATCTTGACACTAATATGGCAGATTTAGAAGTGCATGAGGAGGTCAAATATTCAGAGCGGATCATCCAGGAGAAAGAGGTTGAAATTAGAGAGTTGAAGAGTAGGTTGTCCAAGGCATATTCTTTATTTCTTTCTTTCAACAAGAAAACAAACAACTCAAAGTCAAGTAACTTTTGCTTGATAAATCTAAAGAAGATTTGGAGAAGGACGGTACCAAAGGTAAAACAATGATAAAATTGGAAGATATTGAAGCCACTGGTTTTCAGCTCAATCCTAGAAGGCCTAAGACAAGAGATTTGAAGAGGAAAAAAGAGAAAATCATTGAAACATACTCTCCACCACGGCAGCAAAACATTGGCAAGTCGATTGGAGAAGATTTTGAGGAAAATAGGGAAAATTGGCCTGATAGAGTCAATTTCCACTTAGAAAATCTCCTTAAGAGGGCCAACAGGGCCACTAAAATTCATAGGCATATGGCCATGCACTACTGTACTAGAAACAAGGTCTCCCAAGTCAGAATCAAGCAACTGAAAAAAGAAGTTAAGGCAAACCCTAAGGAGGAAAAAAGAGAAAGATAAACTTGACTTGCTAGATGAGGCCTCTCTCCTTGCTTGACATTTCATTTCAGAGCTTCATGCACCAACTTGAAGCAATTTTGAAGAAATTTTGAACAATTTTGAGTTTTTGTGACTTTTGGCATAAACAGGAAGAACAATTCAGCCAAAAGCGCGCTGCGCTTTTTCCTCAGACCTCCAAATTCCAAAAAGTTTATATGGATGGATAGATAATGACCTATACATGCCAACTATCCACTTTTGGTTCCTTGTTGGCAAACAAGTTAGAAGAAAATGCCTAAAAATAGGTAAACAAAACACTTTCTGCCACCTTACTAGACAAGGCGTTGCACTTTTGGAGTAGTTGTGGGAGAATGAGTTTTTCTTGGTTTTGGAGTGTTGATTTTGCTTGCTTGAGTTTCCTAATGAAAACTAGACATCCAAATATTTCCATTGGTATATTCAGATATGGATTTGGAGCAGTGGAAGGCATTTAAAAACCTCCTCAAAGTTGGCGTTGTACTTATGTCTAATGGCTCTACGCTTTTGCAGATAGCGTTGCACTTTTGCTTGTTTATCCAAATTTCGAGTTTTCTTCAGCCAAACTTGGATTTTATGATGAAAGTCCTCATGTTGTGAGTTTAATTGATGTAATAGAAGGTAAGTGAGCTTGTTAGAGTGATTCTGATGTAATTTTAGGCCTCATTTATGAAAAACAATTCAGTTAAAGTCTAAATGGAGGGTTTGTTCCAACCTCCCTACTCATTAGGTTTCGATTGATAAATTCATGTAAGTTGTTCCTATACTGAGGGATTCGACCCCTGAGAGTGGGGAATTTTTTTTTCTGGTCTATATGTATCTAGTTTTCAGTCAGAGTCAAGGTTGGACGCCAAAGGGTGGAAATCTTGTAGCTTGTACTTCATCATATTTTTTACAGGAAATCAAAGGCCAAGTTGCAACTATTATTCAAGAATTATTGTGGTGTGAGTTTGTGGTATTGTTTTTCTCCTGTTAAACATTTATATGAATGATAAATTAGTTTCGTTTCCATATCTATGCTTTTCAGTGATTTTCCTAAGAGGTATTAAACAAAATTCTTGTAATTAAGCTATGCTTTGTTAGGAATCTCATTTTATGTGCTTATTCTTTTGATAGATGAATTCATGGTTCACATGCTCATCTTGATTTTATTACCTATTCAACCCTACACTACATCAACCAACTCCTAAGCTATCACAAAAGCATGCCTACCTTGATCCTTTATATCTAATGCAACTGAACCTTTGAAGACCTGACCTAGTTCCCTAATTTGTACCTTTGATCCAACCAACCCTAAATCTGAAAAACCCTAGTGCTGTAATAACTAGCCTAACATCTTTTCCCACTCCATTAATCATTGGTTGTGAGCTCATACAGAGAGCCCTCTCTGGTTTAGCAGGGCTAGCTGCTAAACCCTAAGTGGTTTGAGGCTACCTCCGTTGATCTCCTTTCTCAGCCTTGGGACATTGTGGACGATAACATTTACCATACAAGGACTAAAGAAAGTTGCATACAATTCAACCCAACAATAGTTCCTTAGACAAAAATTACTATAAAAAGTTCTAGAATGCTAGAAACAAGAGTACTCTTTGTTCTTGCAATAAAGCAACTTCCAGTAAGTGTCTTGTTTCTTTTGGTTGTACGAAATCTAAACCAAGAATTTTACAAATAATTGTAGCTTCAATGACATCTGTGAAAACCAATGAGTGTTAGACAAGCATGACCTCCTTCTAGTGTTTGTTATATATCAACACTATGTGCATATTCGTCATCAACAAAACCCCATTAAATGTCAAATAAGCTCGGTAGGGCATGTGATCATTCCATGCCAGTTAGATACCGTGCCAAGCACATTCTTTGTAATGACAATCAAGTTGAGTGGTAAAATTATTTAATACCAGTAACCTGTTGAAAGCCTTGAAGACAAAATCCAACAAAAAAAACATTTCTTACTTTCTTGGAATTGAACAGGTCTAACCATGATATATGTCCATTATAATCCCTCCTCTAAAGGTCTTCTTCCAAAATAGAAAATAAATGTTCAATCTAACTCCTTATATGATCTGGGTCAAATATTTTTTCGAGAACTACAACACCTTCAATTTGATTATTTCTAAAAATCCAAATATGGAGACTCTAGCAAGAACATAATCAACACTAGATTGACAATATATTTTAGCAACTGACCATCAGTAATCATCAGTGTGCTTGAAGTCACAAGTGAAGATTCTACACTATAAACAAGAGCAGGGATTGATGCAATGTTAACACCTAACCGTCTTAACAATCTTCAAATTATGAGAACATATGATTTGCAAGGGGAAATAGGTGATGAGATCATGAAAATTCTCCATAATATGAGATAAAATAATTATTTTTCTTCTTCTTAAATGAGCTTGGTTGATGATTTCCATTGTCGTCATATAATCTCTTTATGGGTCCTAGCCTATTTAACATAAAATTATTACATCAACTCTCTTATCTCTTCAAAGCTGACTATGATTAGAAACAAAGGAGTGACCCAATCCTTGTTGTTCTCAGAACAAGAAAGGCTATTTTTATCTTACTTTATGTGGTAATCATAGCAGTGTCATGCGTGATACTTTCTAATAGTACTAGGCTAATACTTTCTAGTTGTAATAGGTCTATAGAGATGTTGGAATACATTTTCTTCTATTATTTGTATTCTGGAAATATGAGAGACTCATCCAACTCATAAAATAAATCCACATGATCATGAGTTTCAATGAGAATCAAACATTAGGGTTCACCTTTTTTCCTAGGATAATGCATGTGAGCAACCTGCAATTTGATTGTGATTCCCTACTCTCCTTCAATATCCAAGTTATCAAGAAATTGTTATGTAATCTCTCATTTCTTTCTAGTGCTAGTAAATTCTAACAATTTATCAATAAGAGTTTATTTTTTGTGATCTATATGAGCAATTATACAAAAGTCCTGGATGTTAGAGATTGACACCTTCAAGAGGCGATCTTGGCCAACATGCCTCTTAACTACCTCTATCCTTAAAGGTATTTTTGACTCCATGAACAAGAGACATATGAACCTTGTTTGTTGACATGGTTAGCATTTAGAGCCCGATGGAATTAAAAATTCGAAGAGGCAAATGGGTTCTTTCATGCAAATGTGGAGCTTATGGGAATCTCAACATTCTGACAATTTATTTCTACAATATTTGCAAGATTGAAGGAATGCAGATCCATTAATATTTAGCTTTGAAGTTGTATGCTTCATTTTCTTATTCTCAAGCAATGAATATAGTTAAGGTCTTAGTCGTTTAGTGTTGTATGGAATTGCAACATTATGAGTTACTCTATGATGTTTTGTGTGGATTCTGAAGGCAATCTGTTTAAGGCTCTTGTTCCTACAGACGTTTTAGGCTAATATTTATATATTATGGTATTGATACCCAGGTCTACTATATATACAAGCTTGTTGCCTAATATAAATTGCACACATCACATTGTAAACAATTATATACACACCATACATACACAGGTAAGTGCATATCCACATTCCAACACAAAAAAGTTGTAACACCCTCCTCCCACATCTACCTAAGTAACCGTCTAGCCCGGTAAACATGCAACGAGAGGTTATTATGATATGATTCAACCTCCTAGGTAACCTTAAGGAAATGGAATCGATGGAAACAGAACACACAAACCTCCCTCAGGTGCTTCAGGACCCTAAGGAGCTAATCCACCACTACAGGTGCCCAACCCCTGAGTTAACATAGCATTTAGATGAATTAAACCCAAAGTCACTCCCATGACAAGGCATGCATGTGATTGTAACCCTATAGCTGCTCTCACAGGCTTGCCTGCTAGCGACCAGAGACCGAATTTATCAGTGCTATGCCAACGACTCTGAGATTTGAGCCACGTTTTTCAGGCCCAGAGCCCAGGTCACTACCCATAATTGAACAATCTCTTCAAATTAGAAAAATAACAGGGAATTGACATTGCTAAAGAAAATACTTGTTCAAGACCTTGACTGGACCCCTACGAGCCATGACAGGCATTTTTTCAAACACTTAGTAAATATGCAACCTATAGGTGTAAATAACAGATCTGAGCATAGGGTTCTCATACTTATATGAGATTCACTATGAATCATTGTCTCGTTATCACATTAGTTTCCATTTCATCCATTAGGTCATATATACATTGATCATTCAATAACAATTAAGAACATGATGGAGCCACTAATGGTTGTTGTCATAAACATGTAAATAACCAGCATAATAGGGACAAAAATATCAATGAAATCACAACCATATAAACCACATATAATCCATCCTAATACTGATAGAGATACAAGGAGAAATAACCTTTCATTAATGTTGCAAAATCCAAACCCAGGATGGGACTTCCACATTCCACTTGACCGTAGAATGGCTGAGCCAAATCTCTCTTCAGTCATTCACCCCCATGCCATATTTCAAGCATGAATGTGGGATCTCATAGAACACATCAATCAAAACTCATCCAAGGCTTCTAGAAGCCATCCACCTCTACCCATCAAACAGTGGTTCCACCTCATCGTCAGACATCACAAAACCAACATCAGATCAGTCTCTATCCTAGTCTTCCAGGGCTCCAGAGTGTTTGTTCCAACCTGACTTCTAGGACTAGTAACTCACCCACGGGTGCTGCTGGGTTCTAGAGCAATTGTCCAACCAAGGGTCCAGGACTAGTAACTCAACCCACAACTATTGTCAAGCTCCAAAGTGTTTTTCCAACCAAGGCTCTAGGACTAGTAACTCAACCTACCAAGGGCTCCGTTGCGTTTCTCCAACCAAGGCTATGGGACTAGTCACTCAACCCAAGTTGTTCCGGGGCTCCAAAGCATTTGTCCAACCAAGGCTATGAAACTAGTAACTCAACCCAAGCTGTTACAGGGCTTCCAGAGCATTTGTGCAACCGAGGCTCCAGGAACTAATAACTCAACCCAAGCTAAGGAAACATGAGAACCAACCAAAACAAAACAATGAAAGTCAACCCACAACCACCATGACTATCTAGGAAATGTCAAGGTTAGGCAATCCAATGTCAATCCAGGATATCCTCCATGTCAATGACAGATCACAACCAAGAAACCACATGCATGTGTCATGTGTGCCAAAACTAGTGAAGGAAACATACATGCAACTTAATATCTGCAAGAAAATATGATGTAGTTGCTAATCCGAATACCTTCTTGCGCTTTCCTTCTCTCCCTTTACCTTCTTGCTCCAAGAATCCAAGTATGCCACACCCACCAAGAGTGCTCCAAGAAAGCTCCAAGTCTCCAAGAGAATGAGAGAGAGAGAGAATAATGAGAGAGCTCCAAAACTGAACGAACCAAGTCTTGCCCACTAATACTAAGAATCATTTTTATTAATGAGGCCTCTATTTTCTTCATTTTCCTTCATTTTCCTCCTCACATGCAACTTGTGACCTTTTAGCTTCCTTTTCTCCCAATTTCCATTATTTTCATAAATAAAATGCCAATTAATGTCTCATGCCCTTCTAAAGCCTTAGCCATTGCCTTTGCCGATTTCCTTAGCCATAATAAATCGAATCAACACCCATTTAGGATGTTTCCCCCACCATTCAACTTGGAATACGTGTCCCATCACCACAGCCTTATATATTTTTACATGCATTTTCACCAGGGTTGTTAGAAAAGCAGCCACGATGCACTATTGGTTCAGTACGTTAATAACCATGGCAATTCATTAAGCTATTAACATGAGAGAAACACTTACCTTAATGGAAGATAGGCAACTGAATCAGGGATAATCACTCACCACCCGACCACGAACTATTTGCAATAAAACTTCTTGTGCAACTGTCTCCCCCAAGCCAGATTCCAAGGCTTAAGGAGGTTGCTTAAGGGCCAAAACAATGCTGTCAATTGCATTAGGGGGTTCCAGATATCGAAGAGGTTGCAAAGTGAATTTGAACCACCCCTTCACTCTTACCTCTGCTTATTGCCTACGTTGCATGAGGCAGAGAAATAATTGTTTCAATGATTAGACCTCCTCTTTGTTTGCATAGAACCTTCACTCTCGACTTCGCACAACACTTGTGCTCCCCAAGGAAAGAGTAAGGACGAGCATTTATTGTAGGAAAAATGCACTAGCCAGTTAGATTGTCCTCTTCTTCTCTACACATTTAGTCAAACACCTAGTTCCTTTCTCCCAACATGTCTTGTAGCAGCCCATATTCTACTTCTTGTTATTGTTTTTCTAGCCTAGCCCAAAACTAGTGAGCTAATCAAATGTTGCCCATTTGTCCATCTCGTTCCACATTTTTATGTTAGTTGGCTTTGTTATTATTGATTGGTTTTGTAACTTCCTGCCAAGTCTTGCAAGTCAATCACTAAAATGCCACTTGCCCCCTTGCTCGCTATATGTTAGCCATGGTTGTAGTAAGAACCCAAAATATGCCCCAAGCAAAATCCTCGTTGGCAATGGAATCAATTGTTCCTTCGACTAAGCCCATTTGCATATATTTTTTTTTCAAAATATTTACAACCTTTATAAAGGTGAAAGGTCATTGAGATATCACAATTGGGTTTTTTTTTTTTCCTTTGCCAAGTTTCTAGATTTTCATTTTCTTTGCTTCGAGTGGAAATCAGTGGACTGGTCCATATCTTTTGAGGATTGTATGTAACTGACTTGAAACCTACCAGTTCTTCATCCACCTAGGAGGCTCTCAATCTAGAAACCGACATATCAACTATGGATGTTGAGGAGGAAATGCCACATTCAAGATCCAATCAACTGTAGGAAAACCACAAACATGGGAGAAGCTTATTTAAAGACCATGGTGGGTTGCTAATGTGTAAGGGGTTAAGCCATAATAGGTTCAAAGCTAACCAACGAAAAGGCTTATGACTGCGATACTAGACTTGAAACCCTAGAGCTTCACAAAGGCTCATCTTACTCATTGTAAAGATAGTAAAATTTTAAGATAAAAATATTCCCTCCACCATCTTATTACCTTATCATTAATTATAATCTGGGTTATTCAATACCTAATTAGAGATACTCAGTTATTGTTATATTTTAATGTTATATAAATGATCTTATACATCATATCCTTTTTACTACAGAGAAGTGAGTTATATTTTAGTGTTATATAAATAATCTTATAAATCATTTTATCATAGAATTTTTTTTAGTTATTTATGTTTCCTATTAAATATTAAACTATGCTTACTTACACTTAAATGTCGTAATAGTATTTTTAAAGGCCACTTCTTCATGAAATATATACCATGGATTCTCTAATGGCTTAATTGTGCAATAATGTAAAAATGTGATATCCACGTATGATACTTCAATTGAAATGCAACCTTTATCGTGCTCTTGTGTATGTATTGTGGCTATAACTTGTTTTCTTGCTTCATGTGAACATTTGAATTAAGTAGTATGTCATAAACACACTATACCTAGCTTCAGCGATTATGACCTGGATGATGAGATGATGATTTGAGAAGAAAGCATTTGAATTGAAACACAAATATTTACCATTTCCATTGAGTGATGCAAAGATTTCAAAAAGGCAGCATCATGAGTCGTAAGCTTAGTTTGACATGACATGACATGGGGTGGGGTGGAGTGGGAGCCACAAGCTACAATTTGTCATTGCACGCACATTTTCGATGATGTAACATACTTCCGTACTACCTACTTCAACTTGCCACTCTCTCTTGTACTTTCTCACTTTTTTTATATTATTTCCATCCTCCAATTATATATAAATATATATACCCCAATCAAATATTTAATTTGGGCGGTTTCCAAGGTTCTCATGGACCTTTTTCACATGGCAAGTGGTGGCAAAGACAGACAATTATGAGCTGAGATGGACTGTAATGTGGCTGTGCTCAAAATATGAAAAACCAACCCAAAGGGAATGGAATGGAATGGAATGGCAATCAAATCAAATCACATCACATGGGTGGTGGGAGTGGAGGAGATAAAGAAAAAGAAAGAGCAACCATTATTTGTTTCTAGAAAAAGAAAAGCAAGGGGATTCATGTTGTCGGAGGGTTGTCTTTGAGTGCACGATTGGGCATGTGCGTGTGGTGTGTGAGGGGCTCAGGGCTTTCCTGGGAGGGCGACTTTCTGTAACTTGCCATGCACATGCACTACATTTTCATCGTAATCATCATTTACAATTAGTGGACGCTGCCCTTCTTTTTCTTCGCCTTTGCCCCTTCCCTGTCTGCCCTGCTCTTCTACCCGAGGGACAGGGGGTTTTAAGGGACGCTAGGGAATGGAGGGTAGCCATTAATTATTGAGTCATGAATTAGGGTTGGGGTGAGGACCAGCGGGGACTTAATGATTATGAGTGTGTGCCTGTCTGCTTCAGACACAACATATTGACGTGGCCGCCGCTATGGAATCATTAGGGGAGGCAACTGACATGGTACGGCGGGGAAGCAACTCATGGTGATTGGCCCATTTCTCATTTCTCATTATTTTTCTGCCAATGGCGCAATGCCCTTCACGAGACTGTCACGTGACGCCCTTGTCACCATCCCAATTATTTTAAAAACTCTCACCAACCCTTCGCCATTTACTCATTGATTTGACTTTCCCGTTTACCATTCATTTCCCTATTTATTCTTATTGTTCTGTAATGCAGTCAGCAGTACAATCATCATCGCACGGCAGGGCGAGAGACGGAGTGCGGCCATATGACAGGTGTTATGTGGCGTTAGAGGCGGTCACATGAGGGACGTTGCGTTCATTCAATTGTAATAAATGCCGCCCCTTTCGGATATGACCGCCACATGCCTCTATTGTACTCCAACGGTGGCGAGGGAATCCAATAAAAAAAAATATCACATATTGTATCATGGATTCTCGGTGGACCAGCGGATATGAGATGTATTAATGAAATATATAATGGGTTTGGACAAAAATTCAATGAATAAACCTAGGAGTTCATGTGAAGTATATCGTGTAAAGATTTAGACTCATCCAGAGTCGTTGTTTGTTTTGCTTTAATTGAGTGGAAAGTACTGTTTGAGTTTCATCATGATTAAGTTTTGTAAATGAAATGGTGTCTCCGAGATTACACGCCTCCTGTCGCCGGTTTGTCCATGGATCAACCTAACAACTGTCCTTAGCAGGAGGAAACCCTAATTCTTAACCTAACATCACAATCGATTTCCCTGCGGTAATGGCCAAAATTTCGCTGTGGCCGGAGAGGCGAGTGCTTTGCCTTGAAGCTCCCGTTGTTTCCTGCCGCTTTCCAATTGTTTTGTTTTTTTCCATCACGTGTGTCCGTCCTCGTAATGTGGGGTTGCCGGTCAAACATTTAGGATTGGATTGTTTTATATAGATATACCTCTCATGGTCTTTTCAATCCTTGCTTCTTCCTTTGCATTGTCCATCTCTCATGCGAAAGCGGTTGGCCGCTTCTGTATTCCGCCGGTCCCGAGTTCGATCCACCGCGAGATCTGATAGCAGCGCTAATGCCATCGAGGAGGCGGGAATCGTTCCTTGATTTAGACTTAGTACTTGATTTGTGTCAAGCGACTCTCGGCTATTGCTTGGCTCCAAAGGGCAGCAAGGGTTAAGACGATAGCAATAAGCAATGGAGCTGGGTTTGGGCTTAGGTGGTGAAGATATTGTTGTGAGGCCTGCTAAGTCTTGGATACAGTTTCAGCAAATGACGAGCGCAACAAAGGCGGACCATGTGCAGAACACGGGACTGGTTCTACGGCTGGGACTGGAACTCGGTTCACAGAGGCAAAACTCGGCCAATCCCAACCCTCCCATTCAGCTGGATCTGCTCCCTGCAGCGCCTGTTCCGCGCGGATTTTCATGGCAACCCAATACTAAAACTTGCCGAGCGGTCTCTGAAAACGGTATGTTGGTCGAAGAAGCCATTCATTGTGGAATCGCTTCCAGGTTTCATCGTTTTCCATCTGTGTTGTCTAATGTTTTTCTTTCGTTATTCATTGGCAGGAAACTGTGAAGGAGATTACGGTGAAAGCAGATCGTGCTGTCAAGTTGGAGGGGCCGCATCGGCGTCTTCGCCCCGGGGTTTCGATGTGAACCGAGTGCCCTCCTCCGCAGACAACGACGACGACGATGATGCAGTGGTGTCGTCGCCCAACAGCACTATATCGTCTTTTCAGATGGATTTCGCCATGTGTCATGCTACTAGTAGTGCTGTCAAGAGGGAGAGAGACGGGGAGCGTGACAATGCTAATGACGACAACGAACTGGAGAGGGCTTGCTCCAGAGCGAGCGACGAGGAAGACGGGAGCGCCACCAGAAAAAAGCTCCGCCTTTCCAAAGAGCAGTCTGCCTATTTGGAAGAAAGCTTCAAAGAGCACAATACCCTTAATCCGGTAAGTCTTCTCTCGCTCACCAATTTTGCATGTTCCCAAGGTTTAAAACTCCGTCTGTGTTGCTCATACCCTTTTTCAATTATTGCAGAAGCAAAAGCTGGCATTGGCTAAGCAGCTTAACCTCCGCCCCCGTCAAGTAGAAGTGTGGTTCCAGAACAGAAGAGCAAGGTTAGCCTCCTTTACTAGTGCATGTGGTGATTGAATATATAGATGGGTTTTTTGTTGATGCTTTCTGAACTACTCAATGCGGTTCATCATCAAACCATATTAACCACTCAATATGGTTTACCATTTTGATTCAGATGATGAATCATAATGGGTGGTTTTAAACTATCAAAGTTTCTATGTGATTGATTCTGAAGAATCATTTCTAAACATTATGAATAACAGAAGCTTCCACTCATTAATATATATCGATATTAATGGTATTATAGAACGAAGCTGAAGCAGACGGAAGTGGACTGCGAATATCTGAAGAGATGTTATGAAACCCTTACAGAAGAGAACAGGCGACTCCAGAAAGAAATTCAAGAACTGAGGGCTCTGAAAGTGGCGCATCCAAGCTTTTACATGCACTTGCCTGCAACCACTCTCACCATGTGCCCTTCCTGCGAGAGGATTGCTACAGCTTCAGTACCAACATCGGATAACAACCCCAGGGGCAACCTCCATGGCCACGGGCACGGACCTTCGCCTTGGCCCGCCCTCGCAGCTACTCATCTGCGCCCAACTCGGCCGCCTGCTAGACTTGAACAATAATAATATATATGTAACTTGTCTTTGTAAATATAATCTCCATCTAGATGTTCTTTTTCCTGCGAACAACACACCACAAAATATGAGGATTGTTTTTATTTTACTTACACGAGGCCTTCCTCCCTCCCTCAATACTGTATTAGATCCCCAAAGGAAAAGCGAGGGTGAGGGCGGTTTCAGTCGAGCGGAATGGCGGACACAGAGGATTGGTTTATATACTTTTTGTGGAGAATTGGGTTGGGTTCTGCTTAATACAAAAGAGTCTTTCAAATCATATAACAAAATTGTACACCATGGTTTTTGAGTTTTGGTTAGCCACCACAAGTGTGTTGTGTTTTGACTTTTATGGTTGCAGCTATAAAACGTAATGCATGATGGATGAATGATGCAGGCTCTACTTCTTTGACTGGTCGGTAGTGAAATGAAAATAATAAATATAATATGGCTCCACAATTTCTTTCCTGAAATGCTCATATGGAATATATATATATATATATACATTTGGCTCTCATCGTTTTCGCCTTCTAACGTCTGAGGGTTGGGTCCCATTCCATTTCCCTTTACCGCGTGCGACTAATGCTCTTCAACCGTTGGCGTAAATATGTAATGTATCCTCGACACATGAACACATTCTTACTTGTACCGCAATTGGTCGTGGGGTATGATATTACTTTACTTTGTCATCGCCTCAACTAACCCCCTCCTACAATTAGAATCAAAGTATATTGTTGTTGTCATGTATGATACATGAGCGCCCATTAATTTGCCTCGCTACTAGTCTTGTTTGGTGGGGCATATTGACAATTCCACTGCATTTCAAAGGTTCAACATATCACAATTCAAAAGTTTGGTTGGAAAGTAGAATATGTCGTTCATATTATTATTATATAAGTTTGTTTACATTAATTATAATTTAATACTTAAATAAAGTTGGTTTTAAGGTTGACAATTAAGGATATTGAATATTATTAATTTCAATTCTGAAAAGGGTAACATTGGAAACAACATTATCACAAATGGGAGGTTTCATTGGAAACAACATTATCACCAATGGGAGGTTTGAAAGAGGATTTATTAGGGAAAAGGGAATGGAACAAATAATTCGAAAAAGATCCTAGGATTATATGACATCACAAATAAAGAATCTTTTTACGTTTAGATTTGCTATTGCTTTGAAAAATCTCTATTGAAGGCATTGTGTAATATAGAATATGGTATTGAAGATTTACCTAAAAACATTAAAAAAGAAATTAGATGGGATTGTGCTATTATTTTAAGGAAAGCTAAAATACCTAAAAAAAAATATAAGCAAAGATTTCTTTCACTTGAGGCCTTTAACAACAACTAAAACATTGTGGCTCTAAAAAATGTCAAAGATGAGGTTTTTATAATCTTGGAAAAAAAAGGTTACATCAACAAAATGTTTGGCTACCTCAACAATAGTGGGGGTTATAAAAAAACTTAATAAGAATCCCTTGAAGAACATTTCAAGAGAAGTCTCCAATTCCATCCAAGCTCATGATGAATGCTACACCCTTAGCAAGAAACTAATGGAATGCAAATTGCTCAACTGTAGGATTTGTAACCTCCCCAAGATCCACAAGGATTTGGTTCCACTTTGTAAGACCCACGAGTTGCGGATCATTTGGCGAAGGGCACACGACTGGGGAACGGATGATGAGCAATGACAATTGGTGAGTTGGACACGCCCGCACAGTGCAATAAGTTGCGCTAAATGACAGAGGAAACGAGCGAAGGGTGCACGACGGTTGAGCGACGAGCTGGGAGGTAATTGGTGAGTTGGGTTGCACCTTGTTGAAATAACAAGAAGAAATGATAAAAATAGAATCCAAAATATTCCAATTTTAATGTTTTTGAATTAAAATTGTGAATTAAAATCGAATTTAGTCTCACCAGCGACTTGGAAATAATTAATTAATTCATTATGGATTAATTAGTTGAAGAAATTCGAGTTAGAAGTCTTTTTGAAGTCATGCAACAGTTATCCCTCAAATTAAGGATATTATCTCTTAATTAAGCAGATAAGATTGAGTTATATTTGAGTTGTAATTAGTTAAGTCTAGTTAAATTATTTCTAAACTGTTTGAGAAGTAATTGTGAGTTATCCCTTAAATTAAGGATATTATCTCTTAATTAAGGAGATAAGATTGAGTTATATTTGAGTTTAATTAGTTAAGTCTAGTTAAATTAGTTCTAAACTGTTTGAGAAGTAATTGTGAGTTATCAGTGAGTTGATGCATGCACTCAACTAGTGTACTCCAGATAATTGAAAATTTCCTCATCAGTAACTCATGTATATCTATTCAAAGAAAAACCCAGTTGAGATTAAAGAGAAGGACAATGTACTATCAGTTGTATGTGTTTTCTTATAAAAGAAACTCATGCATTCAGCGAACGAAAGGTTCCTTGAGGATTGCGCAGTTCTGACAGTGTGTTAGAGCAGTGTTACACTAGGTGAAGGAGATCATTCTAGAGGTAACTGCGCAAGGAAATAAGAGCTTGAAAGGTAGAGGAGAAGGCTTGTGAGAAGCTTTGATTCCCTGTGAGCATCCAAAAGGATTGCACTGAGCACTGGTTAGCTGTGAGAGTTAAGAGTTTGTATAATTCTGATGTATTTCCACCTTGTATGATAATACATATAGCAGGGTTTTTAACTGAGGCTTTCCTGAGAGTATTCTTCTATGTTTCATGTGTATTGATTCTTCTTCTGGTTATATATATTCAACTTGATCTTGCTCAAATCTATTAAGCTTCCGCAAGATTGATTGTAGAAGTAGATTAAAGTATTTTGCTCAAGTTATATTGCATTATCAGGTTAATCTACAGTGAAAATTTCTACATGGTATCAGAGCTAGTTGATATATAGAGAAATTTCTACATGGTATCGGAGCAAAGGTTATCAGAGTTGTGAACAGTATACTGAGAAGAGAATTCGAAGTTTGAAGTTCAGGGTTGCAGGTGCAAATTGAATTCATCTCATATTTCAAGGTTGGTCAATGGCGTTTAATGGCGTTCAATGGCTTGAGATTGGAGTATGCCTTGGATGGCAGCTTGAATTACATAGCATGGAAAGGTCGCATGGAGGCTGTATTAGAAGACAACGGCTTGAAGGATTTCATTGATCAAGAAATTCCAAAGCTAGGTTCAACTAATGCACAAGAGTTCGCTGAATGGAAGAAGTGTGTGGCAAGGGTGAGACGGAGCATCCTTGAGGGAGTTTGAGACCATATTGTCTCGAGTTTCCATGGGAAGGATACTCCATATTCAATGTGGAAAACATTGAAGGACCTTTACCAGAACAATATGACCAGAGGAAATTAGCACTCAAGGACAAGCTTCGAAAAATCAAGATGGAGAACTGTAATATTATTTCCACATATCTGAACAAGCTCACCACCTGTAGAGATGAGCTTGGAAGTGTGGGAATAACTACTTTCGATGATGATATGGCGAGCCTTCCTCTCCTTGGCTTTCCAAAGCGCTGGAATCGCTACCAAGACTTTGTGAATGGAAGGGAGAAACCGCTGGATTGGGAACCACAGTGTTCGAATCTCATGCAGGGGGAGATCAGGTGGAGCACACGAGATGGTTCTTCATCTAAGGATGATGATGAAGAAATTTTGGCCTTAGCAAGTAACGCAAGGAAAGGGAAGGGGAAGGCGAAGGCGTCCCATTTTGAATCGAATTCTTCTCATGGAGGGAAGAAGGTTGACAAGTCTAAAGTGAGATGCTTTAATTGTCACTAGATGGGTCATTATGCGACTAATTGCCCATTGAAGAAGTCCAAGAAGGGATCCTCAGATGGATTGGAAGGTGAGGCATTAACCTCTCAATTCGAAATGGTTTTCACCCTCATCGCATGCATGGTGTCATTGATGATGGGTTGTGGTTGGTTTCTTGATAGTGGAGCCTCATTCCACATGACCGATGATAAAAGTGTATTCAGTACCTTGGAGGAGAAAGACCTCAAGATGCGCATAGAGACGAGTGACGATGAAAAGTATAGTGTTTTAAAAGTGGGCACGTGTGCGTTTTAGAGGGGGCATGGAGCGCTTATCACCTTGACAGATGTGAAGCATGTGCTTGCACTGAAAGAACTTTGGTATCGGTCGCGATGTTGGAGGACAAAGGCTACGATGTTTTTAGTAAGGGAAAGGTTTTCTTTAGACACATCCCCACGACACAGGGGAAACAGATCATTTCACGAGTTAAGAACCTATAAGCTCTTGAGGTTTAAGATGCATGCAAAGCTTTGAGGAGCAAAGCAAATGTTAGAGACTTGGTGGTTGAGAAGGAGAGTAAATTACCTCTCAACGTGTAGTCCTAGAAGAAGCCTCTGACAATTGTGGAGGAGCCACAATTGGAGAAGTGGGTAGAGGGATCACATGCAGTCATACCTCCAGGTGTGAGGTGGGGTGATGTGAAGAGATAGTCTCAAGAAGGCTAAAATTGGGTAGGGTCCATTGAGAGGTTTTATTTTTTGGATCGTACCTTGCTACGGGAGCCCAAAGTACATAGTAGCAGGAGGAATCAGTGGGATTGATAAAGTCAGAGATTAAAGTGACAAACGCTAGAGTAGTCAGATATTGAAGAGCACAGAGAAAGATTGACAATAGTGTAGAAAGACTAAGTCAACAGAGGTGCAAAGTTTTTAGTTGACAAAGGCAATAGCAGAGAGAGACTTTGATGACAGATGCATCATACTGATTCAGGTTGGATGTTTTTTGTTTCTGGAGTTGCTGGAGCAACAACACTTGAGAGAAGTGTTGCATGCATAACATTCCAAAGGTTCACGATCGGGATCGAGTTGAATTCTTTTTTGGTTGAGAGGGAGTATTGAAAATAATAAGAAGAAATGATAAAAATAGAATCCAGAATATTCCAATTTTAATTTGTTCTTGAATTAAAATTGTGAATTAAAATCAAATTTAGTCTCACCAGCTATTTGGAAATCATTAATTAATTCATTATGGATTAATTAGTTGGAGAAATTCCAGTGAGAAGTCTTTCTGAAGTCATGCAACAGTTATCCCTTAAATTAAGGAGATTATCTCTTAATTAAGGAGATAAGATTGAGTTATATTTAGTTAACTCAGTTCCAATTAAATTAGTTCCACACTGTTTGAGGAACTAATTATGAGTTATCAGTGAGTTGATGCATGCATGCACTCAACTAGTGTACTTTAGATAACTGAAGATTCCCTCATCAGTGACTCATGCATGTCTATTCAAAGAAAGACCCATTGAGATTAAAGACAAGGACAATGTACTATTATTTGCATGCGTTTTCCTATAAAGGAAATTCATGCATGCAGTCAAGGAAAGGTTCCTTGAGGATTGCGTAGTGTTGATAGTGTGTTAGAGCAGTGTTACACTGGGTGAAAGAGATCATCTCAGAGGTAACTACGCAAGGAAATAGGAGTTTGGAGGGTAGAGGAGAAGGCTTGTGAGAATCTTTGATTCCTTGTGAGCATCTAGGAGGATTGTATTGAGTGCTGGTTAGCTGTGAGAGTTAAGGCTTTGTATAATTCTGATGTATTTCCACCTTGTATGATAATACAGATAGCGGGGCTTTTAGATGAGGCTTTCCCCAGAGTATTCTTCTATGTTTCATGTGTATTGATTCTTCTTCTGGTTATATATGTTCAGCGTGATCTTGCTCAAATCTATTAAGCTTCTACAAGTTTGATTGTAGAAGTAGATTAAAGTATTTTTTTTTAGTTATATTGCATTATCAGGTTAATATACAGTGTGAATTTCTACACGCCTGCATGGTGTGATGCGCTGACCGAACGGAGGAGACAAGCCAACGTGCGACACAAAGAGTCATCGCAAAAATGACTAAGTGTTGAGCGATGGAAGCTTTATATGTGGGAGCGGTCCCGCACATGCGCGTCTACACCATGGGCTGATGCAATGGAGGGGTGAGTTGGACAAAACGGTGGGTCGACTTGGTGAGTCGACGCCCCAACCGATGGGCCAACCACCATATAAGTAGAGCGTTGGAATGGTGGCAAAAAATGTCAAGTGAAGTTTCCAAGTGTTAGCGAGCTACTTGGGAACAATGAAATTTGGCGAAGTGTAGGTAGACTCTTGAGTTGAAGCATAGAGCTACAACGAACGCAGAAAATGGAGCAGCATGTCGTGCGGATGCATTTGGGTGAGGGCGTGCGAGGGCGTCGGCTTGAACAACCGAACGGGTGAGGGCGTTTGTTTGAACGATTGAATGGGTGAGGTTGTTCGAAGGTGTTCGGGTGAGGGCATTATCCTAAACGACTGAATGGGCGAGATCGTTTGAAGGCGTTTAGGGGAAGTGGTGCAAAGGTGTTCGGGGGAGGTTGTGCGAAGGTGATCGATCGAGGGTGTCGGCCTGAACGACCGAATGGGCGAGGGCGTTTTCTGAACAACTGAATGGGCGAGGTCGTTTAAAGGCGTTCGGGTGAGGGTGTGTGAGGGCTTCAACCTGAATCACTGAATGGGCGAGGTCGTTCGAAGGCGTTCGAGCGAAGCCG
Organism: Pinus taeda; assembly: GCA_000404065.3. NCBI lineage: Eukaryota > Viridiplantae > Streptophyta > Pinopsida > Pinales > Pinaceae > Pinus > Pinus taeda. The sequence continues at coordinate 421,391 of APFE030895072.1, forward strand.
TGTGAAGGCATTCGGGCGAGGGCGTCGGAACTGAATGGGCGAGGTTGGTTTTGACGAAATGGGCGAGGGCGCCGGCCTGAACGATTGAACGGAAAAGTCAGTCCGAATGATGGAACGAGCGAGGGCGTGCAAGGGCGCTGCCCTGAACGAGTGAACGAGCGAGGGCATCTGCCTAAATGAGTTGAGGGCGTTCCGCTGAACGAGCTGAGGGCGAACGAGGGAGTTCGGTGAAATGGTGAACGACATGCTGAACAGTGCGACGGTGAACGAGTTGTGATGGAGGGTAGAATCAGTGGGCACTTTGAACGGTGGTTCGGGAAGTCTAAATGGTGCAGGCTAGGTTGCATGGTTGTGATAGAAATTGTACCAAGGAAACTTGGGGTTTCCTGCAAAGACTGTAAAACTGTATATTTTATGTAAAATTATTATTATTATCAGGGAGACTCATATTTTAGGGAGTTTCCCTTCCCATTAAAATATCCGTTGTGCATTTGTATAGATGGTAATAACGACGAAGGTGATTAATTGAATTTTTTTCGCTGTGTATGTGAATGTTATTTGAAAAATAAACTAAGTATAGAAAGTAGGTGCAATCCACACTTACAAGTATTGTTCAAAAGAAAGTGGGTGGTGGTGCTACACCCCCCATCGTGCGGTTGGAAGAGTACTGCCAGGGTAGGGGCGTAACATGTGGTATAAAAGCTCTGTATTCCGTAGGCTTTGGTGATTCAGAGAACGAGTTGAAGATGATCTTGTTGCACTTCGTGACAAGGACTAGAGAATCGAGGAGGATGTCCATTTTGCAGAAAATGGGTTTTGGAGGGATGCTCTTCGTGATTTTGTCAAGGAAGGGATCTCTGACATGAACAGAGGTGAAGCCTCTTGACTCACAGGGAAAGTATACTTGTTTGGTGCAGAATTCAAGGAGTTGAAGATAAGGAAGAACTTGCTTCGGAATACGCTGGAATGGCTAACTCTTGAGAAAGAGCGGTTCATAGCTTTCATTGATGATAAGGAGAAAGATGTAGATTGCGAAGATAAGGAAGAGGAAGCCATGATGTTTGAGGATGTTGCAGATATGACAACGATGAAGGAGAAACTTGAAATTGTTCAAATTGGATCAGGATTGTGCAGTTTGCAGACATTGGTGGATGATGATATTCACATGGAGGAGCCTCATTATGAAGTAAGTACTACTTGTGTTTCCTTGGAGCTTTTGGTAAATGGGCCATATACAGGGAATGACAAAATCAGTTTGTCGATGCGATGGAGGATCTTACCATGGATGTTTACGATGATGCATTGTATGGAGATGCAAGGACCATTGATTGTTGCAGAACTTGTTGGGGCTGTTTGTGACCTTATGGCAGAAGGTGCAAATTCCCATGACAAGGGAAGAACGTGATGATCATTGCGGATGAATGAGTCATGATTTAGCCATATGGAGAAATTGGCTAAGTCCCTTGCACGACTCATGGATAGATTGGAGAAGGGCACACACTTGAGTTTGATGATACTTGGGTGGACTCCGAGACTAAGAGGAAGTCTTGGTGGAACCTTTAGTGGGGGAGCTATGATGGAAGAGACTCATGACTTGATGATATGGTTTGGGTGGCCAAGTGCACTAGACCGGATTGCAGACTTGGATGAGGATGACTGATTGTTGTGATGGGTCTACTTAGTTGGACACCATGGGCAACTAGAGTCATGGACATCGAGTTGGAGACATGGAGCATGGCAGTCTTATGCAGGGACATTATGCAGGAGCACTTGTAGAGGTGTCACTTATGGGCATCCAATGAGGAGTGCCAAGGCAGGGATGTTATGCGTATGGATTTACTGATGTGACATGGAGATGTTTTATTTATGAGTCGATGGGGATGTTGTGCACTCTTGTACAATAAGGCCATGGACATGGGTGGATTTGTGAGCAGACTATGGAGCATTCCTACTACATGGAGAGCTGAGGCATCTTGCAGAGACCTTTGGGTCGAGACATGTATGCTTGCTAGGATGTTGGTTGGAGATGGCTCATGGAGCTCATGATGACATAAAGTTGTGACTTTTGGGGATTTCATATTATGGTGGACTTCGAGGATCTGATGCATTGAAGAGCTGAGGTCAGTGACTTTGATGCAGGATGGGGTGCATACTTTTGAGTACATTTATGGGTGTGCTTGAGAGAGCGACTTGATGTGGAGGATCGATATGAGACACTTTGTAGTGATGGAGTTGCAACAATGATGATGCCTTGGTGGCAACACTTGGGCATGGGTTGAGCCGAGACTTGACCACTTTTATACATGGGCGCTGATTGGTCTATGATCATGGTTAGCACATGGGAGATGAGACAGGTGTATACTTGTTTCTTTGGCAGACTTGAGGGATGGCACATTATAGATATGATGGATGTTGCTTCATGGCCCTGCATGTGGCACATCGAGATTCGGGTTTGATGAAGATGATCTCTTCATTTTGAGGAGATGAATTTTACACATATATGGATGATGATGATGTTGGGATAGATGCGGCTGATTTCATGCAGCACATTGACACCAAACATCATGGAAAATGTGTTGTAGATGAGATGGGGACTACTTCATGGACCTGGGCATGGCTTGTTTTGATGGAGGTGGATTCTTGATCGAGTTGATGTTGTGACAAGACTCTGAGAAACCACTGATGATGGCATGAGGATGTGCATTCTCATGTTTTGAGCATAACCATTGGATTAGCTATCCGACTAGTTCGAGTCATTGGGGACGTCAGTGTACAAAGATGTGTTAGCATTGTGTTGGAGTATCATGGCAATGTTTCACATGATGGCGATACATGATGGAGTCAACATGATATATGTTGCAGTAAGCATGTAGCTTGAGTTGGAGGGACCAACGTTCCACGGTGGGGAAACATGTGGGGATTGCGACAGATGTGGTTGATGGTCATGGATTGAGGAGAATTTCCAATTCATGGAGAAATAAACCTTTATTGTTTATGCGATGGCAGAGTAGAGGCAAGAAGCATGAGAATTTTGATGTTTAAGCTAGCGACACTTTGCGATGTCATATGACGGTGTTGTCGAGGACGACAACCATTTAGAGTGGGGGAGAATGTAAGACCCACGAGTTGCGGATCGTTTGGCGAAGGGTGCACGACGGGCGAGCGAACGAGGAGTTGGGGCAATCGGCGAGTTGGGCGCACCCACACGGTGTGACGAGTTGGGTTGGATGATGGAGGAAACAAGCGAATGGTGCACGACGGGCGAGCAACAAGCTGGGAGGTAACCGACGAGTTGGGGCGCGCTTGCATGGTGCGACGAGCTGACCGAATGGAGGAGACAAGCCAATGTGAGACACTAAAAGTCATTGCAAAAATGACTAAGTATTGGGTGGTGGAAAGTTTATATGTGGGGGCGGTCCCGCACATGGGTGTCCACACCATGGGTCGACGCGGTGGAGGGGCGAGTTGGACGAAATGGTGGGTCGGCTTGGTGAGTCGACGCTCCAACCGATGGGCCAACCACCATATAAGTAGAGCGTTGGAATGGTGCCAAAAAACATCAAGTGAAGTTTCCAAGTGTTCATGTGAGCTAGGAGGTGTTGGCATTATGATTCAGGTGTTGTCCTTGATGGCAACTCACTCAGAGGAATGATACAGGTGATGGCAACTCACTCAGAGGACAGATCATAGTGCAATAGGTAAATAGAGAGATATACGCCAGTTGACCGTGAAGAAAGTGCGTATATACGCGGGTTAGCGAAGCAGAAGGAGCGTACGCGTATACACGCGGGTTAATAAGAGTAAAGGCATGTACATGTTGGAAATCATGGTTTTGGTCCGTGATATTTGGTCCAAAGTGACGACCCCAAGTATTGGGTTCATGGTATTGTTTCTACATGGTTTTGGACCATGGTATTGAGAGAAGCCTAACCTATATAAGGAGAAGATCATTAGGAAAAAATGAGTCAGCAACGAATGAATGTCTAACGAAGTGCGAAGATCTAGTATTGTTGGTTATCGGTTTGTGCTGCTTGGATTGGGTTGATATAACAGCGAAGGTACAAGTAATTATCTTTAGATCTATACGCGGGTTGTATGAGGTGAAAGAGAGTATACACGCGGTTTTGGTATAGTGAAGTAGCGTATGCATTATGAGATTTGGTACTTCAGGTTGTTGTTGATTCTACTGGTTGTTGCAGAAGTTCTGGGCTCTAGTTTGCGTTCTGTGTTTTTGATGACAGGGTTTCAGTGATTTAGTATTGGGTGATTTAGAGATTTATGATGCAAGTATAAGTGGATGATTGTATTGCAGCAGTGATTTTTTTGTACTTATGGATCCAGTCTGAAAATTGATGGAACGTGGTCCCTGAAGAAAAGAAGGTTGCAGCCTTCTGTAGGTCAGCACCTACGTACTAGTATATCCGCTAGTACAAGAGCTAAGGGGGTTGTAGCTCCCTTCCAGAAGTAACTGGAAAATAAGAGAGTTGCAGCCCTCTGCAGGTTGTAGCCTGCGTGCTGGTAAAGGACTGCACCAGTACATTGTAAAAGAAGTTTCTTATTAAAGAAAGAAAGAGACGAATTGCAGCAGGTGGTTTTCACCCACATTGGGTTTCCACCTTATTTCATGGTGTTCATGTGTGCTTCTTATGTGTGATTATCGGTACTATTTTACTACACCTGTTTACTGTTAATGTGGTTAATAATGTTCTAATTCATTTACTGAAGATAAGCTAACTAAATCATAAGATTACTACATATACACTTGTTGCATTTAACACAGTCGCGTATATACGCGTATATCCTTATCCAAAGTCGCGTATATGAATCTGAGTGTGAAAATAAAAAAGTATCTGATTTGATAATACTGATTCACCCCCCCCCCCCCCCCCCTCTCAGTATTATTTCCAAAAGTAATGTCTTGCTTGGAATATTGCAAGTTATGTACATGAATTGGCAGCTACATATTTTCATATGGATACTGGTGTCAGCTTCATCATTCCAGTTCTAATGTACAAGATGAAGGAGTGGAAAGTGTGGCCTATTAGAGACATTTTCTATGCATATCAAGAAAATGGGACCAAAATATTCTATGCATTTGATTTATATTTTTGGAGGACCAAAAGATTCTTAGTGGGGAGGAATGATCTAGAAGGATCCCCAATGACCAAAAATCAAAGTCCCTAAATCTTAGCAAAATTGGGACTAAATCAAAGACCTCCTTGCATGGAATCTAATGTCAAAAACAACACCTCAATCTCATTTTGTATGTAAAAGTTATGCTCAATCAAAGTTCTAATCAAACTTGGAAAAAAGACAGAATTTAGTTGTTTCCAAAAAAATTTGGTCCAACGCCAAATTGGAAGTCCAACCAAATCAATGACCAAACTTGGAGAAGCTTGGATAATGTCAAACCAGGCAGTAACTCCTCAAAACAATTCATATATTTCATTTAGGTTGGTGTTTATTATATACATGAGGGAGAGACTATTCATCTCCCGGTGACTATTCATATTCTCTATTATTTATTTACATCATTTTTAGTTATTCACCCAATCTTGATGACTAGGTGTCAACATTCCCCCCCTTAATCTGAAGGGATGTTCGTGAGTCCAAGCATTGTTCTAAATATTTCAAGCTTTTCTCTTCCAAGTGCTTTGGTGAAGATGTCTGCAATTTGCTCATTCGTGGAACAATGGTGGAGATGGATTGTTTTGGCCTCAACATGTTGTCGAATCAGATGATATTTAGTATTGATGTGCTTCATTCGATCATGGAACTTTTGGTTCTTGGTAAACCTTATTGCAGAGGTATTATCAATCATGAGTGGATTTAATTGTACTAGTTTTACTTGCAAATCTTCAAGAATTTTCTTGAGCCACACAATTTCTTTTGTTGCCTCAGCTTCTGCCATGTATTCTGCTTCTGTTGTGGAATCTGCTGGAACTGATTGTTTGCGTGATCTCCAGGAGACAGATCTTGATCCAAGACTCATAGCATATCCTAAAGTAGATACCCTAGTTTCTTGGTCTCCATCGAAGTTTGAATCAGAGTATCCAATCAAGCTGAAGTTGTCCACCTGTGTATACTTGATTCCAAAGTCTTGAGTTCCCTTCAAGTACCTTAGAACTCTTTTTGTAGCAGACCAATGTCCCTCACAAGGTGTTTTCATAAACCTGGAGAGGATTCTAGCAGCAAAGGAAATGTCTGGTCTAGTAGTAGTTAGGTAGTTAAGACTTCCTACAAGCTGTCTATACTTTGTTGCATCCTCAAATTCTTTTCCTTCAATAGATGTGAGTTTTAATTTTTGTTCATTGGAGTAGTAAGAGGATTGCATTCTGTCATGCCAAACCTGTTCAACAGGTCTCCAATGTACTTCTTTTGAGAAAGAAATATGGACTTCGGATGTTGAGTTACTTCAATACCAAGATAGTAATGAACATAGCCCAAATCAGTCATTTCAAAACGTTTCCCCAATTCCTTCTTTATGGATGTAATGTAGCTTTCATTGTTCACTGTCATCAAAAGATCATCTACATATACCACAAGATATACAAATGTTTTGCCAATTTTCTTGAAAAATAAAGTTGCATCATCAAGATCATAATGTTTGAAATTGAGTTTCAAAAATGCTCAGTTAGTTTTCCATACCAGGCTCGCGGTGCTTGTTTGAGGCCATAAAAGGATTTCACAAGTTTGCATACTTTATGTTAATGTCCTTTCACAGCGAATCCTTCAGGATGGGACATAAAAACATTCTCTTTTAGATATCCATTCAAGAAAGTATGTTTTACATCCATTTGATGGACTTTCCAACCGTTCTGAGCTGCTAGGGCAAAGAGTGTCTGGATGGTAGCCCATTTTGTTGTGGGGGCAAAAGTCTTCTCATAAGAAACCCCTTCCTTCTATGCAAAACCTTTTGCCACAAGCCTGACTTTGTGCTTGTCAAGTAAGCCATCAACTTTATACTTGTTCTTGTAGACCCACTTGCAGCCAATTGGTTTGGTTCCTAATGGAGGATCAAATAGCTTCCAAGTGCCATTCTTTATGAGGGCATCATACTCCTTTTGCATTGCTTCTTTCCATTCATCATGAGAAGCGGCTTCTTTAAAGGAAGTTGGTTCAAAATATGTAGACAAATTCAATTCACAATTATAAGAAACATCCATATCAACAGGTGAATTAGAGTCATCTACATCACCTCCATTTTGCCGGTTTGAATTTCTAGTTCCTATCTTTCCAACCTCATCGGGATGAACAATTTCAAGTGTCTTTATCAACCACTTTGGAGGACCTTTCTCAGATAGTCTAGGCTGATCCGTCGATTGAGCTAGGACTTAATCAAGATTGAGTCTCCAAATTATATCAATCACATCACTTAAAGCATCATCCATTGTTGGAGTTCATGCGGGGGAGAGAGTTCTTCAAAAGAAGATTCCACATGTTGATCTAGTATAGGAATCCCCCTTCAACATGTGGAATCTAATTACCAAATTCTTGAAATGATTTTGCATTTGCGAATCTATCCAAGCCATCAAGTTACCACTCAACAACATTGTCAGTTTTGGATGATTCAAGAAAAATTACATCTCTAGATACAACAAACTTTTAATTGAATTCATCACAGATACGATATGCTTTGGAGGTGTTAGAATACCCTAGGAAGATACACTTACGACTTCTTGCACCAAGTTTGTTTCTATTTACCTTTGGTATCAAGGCATAACAGGTGGAACCAAAGACCCTGAGATGCTTTACCGAAGGAACATGCCCATACCACATTTCATATGGAGTCTTGTTTCTAATAGCATTAGATGGACGTTTATTCTTTATATATGCAACACACAGAATAACATCAGCCCAAAACAATATCTTTACATTTTTGAAGAAGAGCATGGAGCATACCATATTTAAGATTGTCCTATTCATTCTTTCAGCTACACCATTCTATTGGGGATTATAAGGTACGGTTGTTTGATGTTTGATCCCATGTTGGTGAAGATAGTTTTCAAATTCATTTGATGTGTATTCTTTTCCATTATCAGTGCGAATAGACCCAATATGAGATTGTGCATCATTTTCAATCCATTTATGAAATTTCTTGAATGTTTCAAAAGCATCAGATTTGTTCTTCAAAAAATAAACCCAACACATTCTGGTGTAGTCATCAATAAATGTCATCATATATTTATTTCCATTTGCAGAAGGAACAGGCATTGGACCACATAAATCTGAATGAATGAGTTCAATTTTTCTATGTGCTCTTGAATGTGAGTCATGAAAAGACTATTTGCTATGCTTTCCTAGAATGCACGCATCACATTGCTTAAATTTCCTAGGAATTGTAGGCAAACCAGCAACACCATTTTTCCTGAACAAGCAGAGGCTGTCATAGTTAAAATGTATAAATCTAGCATGCCATAATAAACTTGATGGAAGTGTACCTTCTTCATAATGAGAATTGTATGAGAAATGTTGTGCACAAGTAGAGGTACCTTGCAACTTGAGAAGCCTTTCTTCTTCTATTCCCCTCATGACAAGTGAGTGGTCAAATGCTTTTCTCACCTCAAGCTTGCCATCAAACATATGAATGGAGTGACCTTGCTGGCGGATGTGGACCAAGGACAAAATGTTTCTATTGAGTTGTGAGAGATATATAACATGATGTAGACGAAAGTCTGGAAGAACAGGCAATTTAAGCCTAATTGTGCCAACCCCTGATGGGTTGATTTTTGATTGGTCTGCAAAGTATACTACTCCATCAACATTGTTAGTAAATTCTTCAAAAAAATCTTTTCTATGAGTCATGTGGCAAGTTTCTCCTGAATCAAGCAACCAATCATTTTTCCAAGAAGCAAGTGAAGAATTAAATAAATCTTCATTTACTCCAATATTACATTGTGCCACAACCTAGTGAGCAGATTCAGGTGCTTTACCTTTGTCTTGTGTCAATTAGTTTTACCTTTCTGTTGGTTTCTTTGCTGCTGCTCATTTTGTCCCATGGTAACTGCATGTAGAGGCATCATGTGATCCATTTCTTTTGCATGTATGTAGTGCATAATCTCTTTTCCCTTGAGAGTGTCTGCCGCCCTTGCCTTGAAATATATCCTCTTCCTCTTCGACACCTCTTCTCTGGAAGAATCTTGAGCATGATTTTTCTTTATGACAAGGCACACAGTCTCTTCAGAAGATTTAGGGGTTGTCTTCTTTCCAAAAGCTTTCTCTCTTTCAGCAAATTTTTTCACAAGAGAGTCAAAGGTAATATCTTTGAGATTTCCATTTGCTTGCAATGACTCAAGATAATTGGAGTAAGTAGGATAAAGTGCCTTGAGAAAAGTGATGAGAGGAATATCCAATTCAACCTTAGTGTATTTTATATCATGCATTATATATTTTACTTCGGATGTAAAAGCAAGAGAATCATTATTTTGTAATTCAAGAGTGAAGAGTTTACTCATGAGTTGAACAATTTCAAGTGAAGAATGTGAGTCATAGAGTTCTTTCAACTTTTGTAAGGCTTCGAAAGAAGTTGAAAATGGAAAAATATGGCAACTCACCTCTTCATTTATAGATGTTGTGATTAATGCATAAGCTTTGTTGTTCTTATTTTCCAAAATGGTGAGCTCTTTGTCTGAGGTAGGTTGTTCTGGCTCTTTGTCTCCGTCTCCAATACACACTCCTTTCCACAACTCATTGAAAATGAGGGTGTGTTTTATCATGCGAGACCACTCAGGATAGTTCTCTTTGCCAATGAGAACTATTCCCACAATAGATATGATTGAATGCATACTGTAAAAAAAAACTTGTGCTGTAAAAAAATTGTGTGCTGTAAAAAATACTTCTGCTGGAAAAATGTGCTTCAAAAATAATGTAGCCTTATTCCTCCTTCTTCATTTAATATACAAAGATCAAAACTATATTCTATGCATATAGAATATCACCATTTTTTTTTGTATTACAATATGGTTGCAATTCAAGATAAATAATATCAATTACTCCAAAAGCGAAAGAACACCTAACATAACTTGAATTCTGATGTAATTCAAAATTTTCCAAAAAAAACTTGGACGGATGCTTTTCTCATAAGTGAGTGGTCAGATGCATGAAAGCTCAAATCCTATGCATTACACTTTGACACCATATACCATAATTATTAAGTTCTTCATAAACATTAACGTACAAAGGAATATATAAATTGTACCATAGTTATGGGTCCACCAGTATTCATCCACACTATCACCAACGTACAATAAGACTCACTGTGCGTATGCCAAAAATTTTGCAAAAAAGAATATGGAGAGATGAGACTCCAACCAGATTCATGATCTCACTCTTCAATGCACAAAGAGGAACTAATAAACTCCCTTCAATGCATACGAACCAGCACCATTCCACGCACAGCGTGACATACACCTATTTATAATTTCAATTCTTCAACAACATTCGGCTCTCATAATAATGTTCACAACATTTTGTGTAAATGCATAAAAGGCATCATATGAACGTCACACCACACTAATAACTTTTAAAGCGGCTCGAATCAATGCAACAAGGTATCCTGCAAAACAACGTTCGCATAAGAATTCAATGCATTTCACACCATATATTTTCATATGTCTGGACCATGGCCACTGAATCACAACGGAACCCTTACCCCAACAAAACAGTTTGGACACTGATGCAGTGAAACAGTGTTTGTAGTGGAGACAATGTTTTCATTGGATTATAAGATACCAAACGTTTGTAGTGGAGACAACGTTTACAGTGGAGACAGCATTTTCAGTGGAGTATAGGAGAATAAAAAATTTCTATGACATTGATGCAATGAGATAGCATTTGCAGCAGGTCTCTTGACAGAAGGCGCAAACTTGATAGAGGGCGTAGACAATATCAAAACATATATGACACTGCCTGGGGCAAGATTCAGTCAACCAGGCAGAATATAGGCATGAAATTGACATTAGGAGTTACACAAAAAACTAACTTCGGGAGCTGGCTCTGATACCATGTCAGACCAAGCAGTAACTCCTCAAAACAATTCATCTATTTCATTTAGGTTGGTGTTTATTATATACATGAGGGAGAGTATATTCATTTCATTTCCCTATGACTATTCATATTCTCTATTATTTATTTACATCATTTTTAGTTATTCACCCAATCCTGATGATTAGGTGTCAACAAATAAATATGATGAAGGTGTTAGTTATAGTTAAATTTGGTGGAACCGCAAAATATGGAAGCACCTCGCTAAATTTAGAGGAAATTGAAGTGGCCCAATAGTATGGGGTCATGTGGCCCAATCAAATGGTTCCATGTGACACCAAATTGGTGGACAAATTGGCCCCTAACCGACCCTTGGTAGCATTATGGATTTAGTTGGTTGATGGCTAAAGGTATCGGTGGTTTCAAGTGCATTTAAATATCTATGTTAATGGTTTAATAACACCTCGCAGTTCATTTAATATAACATATGTTATAACGGTGGCAATTCATATATAACATATAGTTTGGTTTGTAATATAAAATTGTGCACGGGGGCTTAGAATTTGCGACCTCCCCACATAACCAATTCCTTGACATAGTACCTTTGACCAACCTTCCAACTGATGGGACTTTGTAAAGTCTACCAGCTCAGCCTTATAAAAACTTGACATTTCATTCAACATGCAATGGAAGAGACTGGAGGGCTGATGAGGCACATAACCAAGAGAGGCGTGGAACCATGACAAGCCAAGGAACTGGTACGGATGGAAACTTTCATCTACACGATCATCGAGTAGATAATATTCAATATCGTTTTTGGATTCAACTGCATTAAGTAAGTCATTCACGTATTACCATGTCCATGAGAGGTAGTCATAACTGACTAATTTCTCATGATTTTTTAGATAATATTCCCTAGAATATTCCTAGAATATTCCCATAAAAAATCTATTGTGTGATCTTGAAGATTCTTTGGGGGGTCTAGAGTTGATAGTGGTGTAATATAACTGAGTTTATACTCATTTTACAAAAAAATTCACAAGTATTTCACTGGTGTGATTTTTTTGGATTTGAGTAGCCCATTTACATATTACTCCTAGGATTGGACTTATAATGATGTATTTTTCCATGTACTTCCCTTATTTTTTCTGAGATGAATGAATAAGCTCCCCACTTTGAGTTGAGCCTAGAGACATAGCCCACAGTGGGTGACCTTTGCTATCAAACATTGGGTGCATTGTCTTTATGGTCTCCTTTTATGTTTCTTGTTATTTAAGTGTTTGCATTTATGGTTACACATTATGTTATGCAATTATGCTAACATCAACCGAAGAAAAGATGCTAGATCAATCAAGGTGCAAGAAACTAGAATGAAGAGAAAGGATCTTTCATGGCAAGGAATGTTCACAAAGCATCCACAAGCAACAATGGAGTAGGCTTTTGAAATAATCAAATGAATATGCCTCCTCCAAGGAATGACTTTATAAGGTTAATATCTCCCTCTACATCTAGGTATCTATTATAGCGGCTACAAAACCCTCCAAAATTTTGCCTTAGCTTTGTTTTGGAGCCTTCCTACCAACTTTTCCGAGCACCTTGTCTTGCTTCGTCAAGTACACAAGCTTCAGTGTTTTTCTTGCACAAAGACAAAGTGTCGATTATAGCTTGATTCATTCCCCTTATAGGTTGTTCATCCAGACTTGGTCTTGTTGCAGGCTGAGCAGCTCCCCCAAGAAATTGTACAATTCTAGAGGGCAACCAGGTTTCCCTCCAGAAATTGTGGAATCCTGTTCGGCAGCCTGTTGAGCTCCAGAATTGCACAATTCTTCCAGCCAACCCTCATAATGAAAATTGCACAATTCTCCCCAGTAGGGCTGCTCAGCCTAGAATTTGCACAAATCTGGGTAGCAGTCAGCTGCTCTATCCATAAATTGTGCAAACCTCCTGAGCAGCGAGCCCAGTTCCCAGCCAGAAATGTGCATTTCCTTCCAGTAGCTGAGCAAATTCATGCATGAGCAGTTGGGTTGACCAGTTCCACCTGGGACCAATGAAACTTGACTTGCATGCATGGCTTTATTTTTCTGAAATAGAAAAAGGAAACATGCAAAAGGCATCCCATGATTCAAGGAGATATTTTTAGCAGCTGGAGGTTACATACAAAGTTCATTTAGAAACTTTCCTCCAAGTGTCACCTTTTCCTATATTTGTGGCATGCACGTCATGAGCCCAAACTTATTTAGTCAACACATCGGAGCTCATTCTTTTACATCAATCTTGGAGCTCTGACATCCCACAGCACACCTAGGACTCTTCGACACATCTGGCTCAAATATTCATAGGTAAGTGGCCTCAACTTGTCTTTTTCAATATTTCTGTCACTTTTGGTGTTTTCAGTTATGTGAGTGTTATTTTATTGATTTATTTGAACGCTTTTTGTCCTTTACATGTATACTAGCTTGTCCTAGCATTGTTTCAGTTTTCGTTGCTATCTCACTGTTTTCGCATGCATGAAATTGTTTTGCACAAATGGTCTCCGATTTGGTGACTCGCTTCACCCACATGCATGTTGATTTGCTTACTCAATATTTCATTCCGTATTTCATGCACTTTCAATCACTTCTGCTTTCACTTAGTGTCTCCATGCATTCACTGTCATATTTATTTTCAGTTTCCCATCGATGAGTCTGGCCAAACTTAGCTCAGACTCTAACTCACTAAGACAACATTGTGCAATCTAGCGAAGGAAGGCTCTATCTTCCTCTCCAGAAATGCGCATTTTTTCCCAGCCACTATCCTCCAAGACTATTTTTCACATTTCTAAGGAACAGTGACTGTTGGCCCAAAAATTTCACAATGCAGTCCCTGAGCCTACAGTCACCCCTAGCTAGAATTGTGCATTGTGCAATCCCAATAGTCAATAGACAGACTAAACTATGCATTGCATAGTTACAACAATCAGTCAACCTCTCAGCAGCCTAGACTGTGCCTTACGTAGTTTTGGTACTCAGTCTCCCGACCTCCTAGCCGATATTGTGCAACCTTCGTGATCACTCACTCATGTATGTTGCAAGTCAGTTCTCAAGTTCATTTTGGTTTTCAACTGATAGACTTCTTGCCATGAGTGTTTCCATGTCTCCAGGTATCGTAAGTGTTCATCTGCCTCTCAACAGTATAGGTACAATGGTTTCTAGGAGAGAAGATTCGAAGACATTGTTCATAGAACACTTGGGGATGTAGTCGATCAAGTGTCTATGAGCTTGCCTACTCATGAAGGCATCAAGATGTTCATAGGCAAGGACCTCAAGATGTGATGGCAGCAGTATCACATCAAGCAGTTGAAGGCAGCATACCAGATGCAACAAACACAAGAAGAAGGTTGTTGACAACACAGAGGTGGAACAAAGTTGCAAGCTCAAGTAGATCCACTTGTGGTGAAAGTAACTTTGGACACTCAAGCTATGAGGTGACAGTGTGACATGAAGATCACACGAAGGTAGAGAATGGAATAGAGAAAGAGTTGCATGTGTTGAAGCAGCAACTCAAGGAAGACCATGAGCTGCACAGACAAGGGAATGAGTTGCAGCAAGAATAGGAACAACAGGGGGCACAACATGCACTCATGGATGAAACTGTGCCCATACAAGTTAAAGATCCATCCCAGCAGCTGACATGGAGCAGACATGGTGATAATTTTTCTTGATCGCATGCAAAGGATTCAGTAGCATGCATGTCATTGTGCACACACATGTGATCCAACCCATTCAGCACACTCACCAAGGTGAAGACAAGAAGCAGGTCTGATTGGAGCTGAGCATGTAGTTGACAGTTGATGTGCATGACCACCAGCACACACTGGAAGATCAGCACAAACACTATGCATCAGTGTGTTTCCGATTCAGCCGCACCCAAGAATACCATGTCCATGTTAGCAGACGAGTTGGATGGAGGAGATATACCAATGCACTCGGACGCAACGGAGGCAAGAGTTTGATTCAACAAGATGTCACCATGGAGTGCATGCACACCATCACGGATGACCACAATGGACCGAGTGTCATTGATGTCTTGCATGGCTTTCTCAAGCCATTTTGTCTCACATTGGTACATGTGCATTGTCATGTAACATCTTGTCAAATGTAAGTCAAGTGTCGATAGTTGGATGTAACAGCCATAGAGTAGATGAAGAGTCATGAGGGTAGTTGAACTATAACAAAGGGGAATCTCAAGGGTCACCCCACCCTTTGCTATAAATAGTCCCTCATAACTCATTGTATAGGATTTTGGTCAGCCAAGCTTCTAATAAGACTATCTTGGAGAGAGCTTGGACAAATTGTAACGAGCCTTAGCTTCTCCACTATGCAGAGCTAGTACATCTCTTTGGAGGAGAAGGTGGTTGTGGCTGTAACATTCCACTATTGGAACTAGTCGTTGGACATGGATGTATTGTATGACTGGAACTTACACTTCTTAATATAACAAAGCCAGCATGTTTCATGCATATGTTGTATTGTATTCTATGCTATCTAGTTTACTCTAAATGATATGTGTATTGTTTGCTTATGCATTCATGTATGGACTATTTTGTATAAGTATGTATGAATCTTTCTGAAATGTGCTGTTGGTTTAACCATCACTTTGGATTGCTCACTAACTTGCTTTCCAGCTTGTGATGCATCTTCACTTGTGTGTTCACTTCCAATTTTAGTACTATTACAGGTTTCCAAGGGGCGCACTCATATCAACCCCCGTGTGTTAGAACCTCTCATGAACCTTCCTTGACTCAATGCAGTTGTCACAACCTTTCTACCAACAGAGTTATCTTACTTGCCTCTGTGCGAAATCATGGTCAAGGCATTACCATATGACTCATTGCTGGGACTCCTACACCAAATGATCTGAGGTCTAATTGGGACTTCTTACCTAGCAGATCCCCTGACATGTTGGTGGGTCCAACACCATCAACATTTCTGGCGCTAGAAGGGGGGTCAAATGACAAGTTGTGTCCTCTCATCCTGTTTTGAACCTTTGCATATATTTCATGGATTCTTTCACTCTTCTCCCTTCACGATGTTTTTCTAACCATGAATATATCACCATCACGAGGGATTTTTTTGATCACTTTTCCACTTACACATATGATGGTGAAGGCATAGTGGCCTGGCCTGAGTATTTACATGAATTTCTTTCCATGCTTCATGAGGAAGATGTGTGTTCTGACGAACAGACCAGCTTTCTGCTTGCATACATACTTCGTGAATCTCCACTTCAATGGTTGTTTAGCCTACGGCTGACAGCATGCACTCACTTGAGCACTTTTTTGATCCCATTGTAGACACTTTCTATCACTTTTATCCAAACCATCTTGACCAAAAACTGTTACAACAACGGAAGGCTCCGCATGAATCGATTATGGATTTTTGGCAGGGCTTCCATGACTTGCAATTTCAAGCTCCGAGGAGCCAGATGAAATTTGTCTATCTTTGGGACCAATTCGAGTATTTCCTTAATAAATCTACCCATACCAAGAAGAATTTTCAAATCAAGCCTCACTCAACATTCTTCAGTGAGGGAGCTGCACAATCTCAGCTGGATGTGGTCACTATCTCGACTGACTATCCGCCATCCCCTCATCCAATAGATCCACCACTACTAAG
The DNA here is from genome assembly GCA_000404065.3 of Pinus taeda. Classification (NCBI taxonomy): domain Eukaryota; kingdom Viridiplantae; phylum Streptophyta; class Pinopsida; order Pinales; family Pinaceae; genus Pinus; species Pinus taeda. The sequence continues at coordinate 438,028 of APFE030895072.1, forward strand.
TGATGTTAACGATCATGCTCACACACCTTTTCATCTTTCACATCATCCCAACATCACTTCACTCAATTTCCATGCAGATTTGGTTGTGAGTCCATCGAGTTGTCATATGCATTATGTTCCACATCCTCCGTCTTTGCACTCGGTTGTTCCTCTGGATGATATTGTCTTATGTTCTTCCATTCTAGAGTCTACACTTGTTGTGAATGAGGAACAAGCCACTGACGGAGTTGGTGTTGCACAACCAACATGTGTCGTCATTCATGAAGAGTATGAGTGGGAGCTTGAGCATCAACTCTCGGTGAAGGATGACTCCCTTCCATCTGAGCCTCCTCCATTCTTTCCTGACATCTTTGGTGAACCTACCATCCATGATTTCGCATGTGTATCTCCATCCACGAATGCACCCATTGTTGATCACTCATAGGACACACTGGATGTTGGTCCATCATTTGACAATGGAGAGGAGAATTTATTCATTGAAAATCCACTTAATCTTTCATATGCATGTCTCAGAGACACAGAGGATGAGTTTGTCCTCTTTTCATAAACCCCTCTATTTGATTCATCAGATCATGAGGATGTTGATGAAATCATTGATTTTTCTAATAATGGCAGTCGTGATCCATTGATGTCCATATTGATCCCAATCATGACTCTATCACAATTGATCGTTTGAAGCCACTAGTTTATGGTGATCTATCTGATGACAAAGTTGAAACACCCAAGACTGTCAAGGAACTTCAGCCCAAGCTAATGGTTATGTCAAGCCCTCGCTCTCTTGGGGTTATTATCACTTCTGATCAGGAAATTATTCAATCACCCAAGGCTCATCATCACCCATCTGTATGAATTAAAGATCAATCTCACACACATATCATACTTCCTCCACTCAAACTGCACGATCCCATCGCTCATGCATTGGAGGAATCTTACAATGTGAGCACACATGCACGACGCAAGTTGTCTTTGTTTCTTTTGTTTGCTTGCATGTCACAGTCAAGAGTGTGCATATGCTTTAAAGCTACATGCAGTATCACACGACACCATGATAAGTCCATGGACTACTTGTCATGTGCTTCCACTTACTCATGTAATGTGGGCACTTTCAAGCACGAAGTGTGGTTGTCTTCATTGTTATATCTTTCATTCTTGTTGGTTTGCACAACTAGGTTTCTTGAGGAGCAAGCCTTCACCAACATGGACCAACCAATGCGTCGCTGGCTACATTGGAAATATCACTGCATGTAATCAAGCTCATGCACTGTTAGTTTAGAAGTAGGAGTAGTGTTTGCTTTCAGTCAGTTTGCTTGCATGCTTGTTTGCTTACTTGCTTTGTTTGTTTGTTTGCTTTCTTGCTTATTTTCTTTTCCGCTTTTCTTTTGCTTTTTGCCTCTGCTTTTGCTTTGATTTTTTGTTTCTTAGTCTTCTTGTTTTGTTTGTAGGTTGGTTTCGCATGAAACCATGTAAGACTCTTGAAACAAGCTAGGTAAAGTACAAGAGGCCTTGTACAACTATCACTACTTGGTTATCTATCATCTTGCCTCTGTATGAAGAACTTGTTGCTTTTAGTCCATGATAATTTGAAGGAAACTACGTATTGTTCAAAGTGAACCTTGGTGAAAACACAACACTTGCGTGCTAAATAGTGTCACCTACTCTAGGTGGTTGTTTTTGGGTTAACCCTTGTCAACTCAGTCAAGTAGAGTAAGGAAAAGGGGAAAACCTTAACAGGCACATCATAGATATAATAAACTACTTGTCTACTGGAACAATTGTTGAGTATGGAGCATGATTGTTTAGAGGTCTTTGTTTCAGCTGGATGTATACCCCAGGAAGTTTGTACACCCTTCCACACGGGGGGGTGCGGAGGGGACTTGTCCCCACCGCAGGGGTCCAAGGGGGCTAATCCCCCTCGGCTAGGGGGTCTGTGGGCCAGCGGTCCCCTCACGGGGGTTCGAGGGTAGCGCCCCCGAAGCTAAAAGTAGATGTAAAATTGCCTTGTAAAAGTATTGTAATTTCTAGTCAATCTAGGTCATTCATTAGGTGGATGATCTGATGGTAGAACTTATGTTTAGTTTAGGGTTTTTTTCCCTAGAAGGCAACCCCTCTCTTTGTATGAGGGCATTGTATTTGAGGTTGTGTAATAGATGTGTATTCTCCAAGCGAGAAACAGAGAGGTGAGACTATGAGAGAAAATAGAGGATATTACAGCAAATCTGTTGTAGGTTGTGTCTCTTCATTTTGTTGGATAATAGAAAGGAAGGACTGGCTGTTCGAAGTGGACGTAGCCCAAACTGGGTGAACCACGTATATCTGTGTCTCTCTTGTTTTATGCATTTTCTGTGTTTATATTTATGCAATATTTTATGTGTTCCATTGCTCCGTAATATATAATTTTCTAACAACAACCTCTTCTACTCTCAATAGTTCGGGATCTCTCTTCTGCCTCTGAAATGAATAAGTGATATGCGCAATTATGAAAAAATGAAAAAGGTTTGAAAAAATGAAAATGAATTAGGTAAAATAAGAGAAAGGCTTCCTGTGCAGAGAGGTGATGCAAGTAACTCCGTTGGGGTACTAACTAGGCTCGCTGGTAGCGGAGCCATGCTTGTGTTCCTATGTGACTCTGTCGGGATACTGTCTAGGCCTGCTAGCAGCAGAGCAACACCAGAGATGAAACTAAGACTCTGACGACTGTAATGCTTATGCATCATTATACCCCTCAACCCCAATCAAAACAATTATGTTGACTTGGCTTGGAATGTGTGTCAGTCAACCAAGAGCGTGGAGGATGCTACATCTTATAATCAAGCTAGTGTCAAACCAAGACAAGCTGAGAACTAAACAATACTTCCAGAGGTGTTAGACTTGTTTTTCACGAACAAGGTCCATTCAAAGAGTTGGAGTTCTACCAGTGTGTCACCAAGTGTTGTAGAGGCTACAATACCCTCCAAAATTTTTCCTTAACTTCGTTTTGGAGCATCCCTACCAACTTTTAACAACACCTTCTCTTACTTCTTCAAGTACACAAGCTTTAGTGTTTTTCTTGCATAGAGATAGCTTGCCAATTACAGCTTGATGCATTCCCCTCATAGGTTGTTCATCAGGACTTGGTCCAGCTGCAGGCTGAGCAAATCCCCCAAGAAATTGCGCAATTCTGGAGGACAACTAGCCTTCCCTCCAAAAATTGGACAATGTTGTCTAGTAGCCTACTAAGCTCCAGAATTGCACAATTCTGCCAGTCAACCCTCACAGTGAAAATTGCGCAATTTTCCCCAGCAGGGTTGTTCAGCCCATAATTTGCACAAATCTAGGCAGTAGTTAGCTGCTCTACCTAGAAATTGTGCAAATCTCCTGAGCATCTAGCCCAACTCCCAGCCAGAAGTGTGCATTTCCTTACAGCAGTTGAGCAACTTCATACATGAGAATTTGGGTTGACCAGTTCCAACCAAGGAAACTTGACTTGCATGCATGGCTTGCTTTTTCAAAAATAGAAAAAAGGAAACATGCAAAAGGAATCCCATGATTCAAGGAGCTATTTTTAGCAGCTAGAGGTTACATGCAATGTTCATTTAGAAACTTTCCTCCAAGTGTCGCTTTTTCCTATATTTGTGGCATGCACGTCATGAGCCCAAACTTATTTATTCCACGCATCAGATCTCATTCCTTCACATCGATATTGGAGCTCTGATATCCCATAGCACATCCAAGACTCTTTGACACATCTGGCTCATCTATTCACAGGTAAGTGGCCTCAACTTTTCTTTTTCATCATTTTTGTCGCCTTTTGTGTTTTCTCTTGTGTGAGTGCTTTTTGCTTGATTTATTTGAATGCTTATTGTCGTTTACATGTATACTAGCTTTTCCTAGCACTATTTCATTGTTTTTTGCTATCTCACTATTGTTGCATGCATGAAACTGTTTTGCATGAATGGTCACCGATTCAGTGACCTGCTTCACCCACATGCATGTTGATCCATTTACTGAATCTTCCATTCATGTTTACATGCACTGTCAATCACTTCTTCTTTCACTTAGTGTCGCCATGCATTCATTGACATATTTTCTTTCAATTTCCTGTCAACGAGTCTGGCCAAGCTTGGCCCGGACTCTGCCTCACTGAGACAACATTGCACAATCTAGGGAAGGAAGGCTCTATCTTCCTCTCCAGAAATGTGCATTTCTTCTATCCTTCTAGACTATTTTGCGCATTTCTAAGGGACAGTGATTGCTGGCCCAGAAAATTGTGCAATGCATTCCTTGAGCCTGCAGTCACTCCCAGTTGGAATTGTGCATTACACAATCCCAGCAATCAACAACCAGACTGGACTATGCATTGCACAGTTCCAGCAATCAATCAGCCTCCTAGGAGCCCAGACTATGCCTTTCACATTTTTTTCACTCTGTCTCCCGACCTCCCGGCCGAAATTGCACGACCTTCATGATTAGTCACACTGGTATGTTGCAAGTTAGTTCTCAAGCTCATTTTAGTTTTAAACTAACATATTTCTTGCCATGAGTGTTGCCATGTCTCCAGGTATCACAGGTGTTCATCTACCTCTCAACAGCATAGGTATAATGGTTTCCAAGAGAGCAGAGTCGAAGACACAGTTCATAGCACACTTGGGGATCAGTCTCTATGAGCTTGCCTACTCACAAAGACATCAAGTTATTCATAGGAAAGGACATCAATATGTGATGGTAGCATCATCACAGCAAGAAGCACCATCAATAGCAGCTTAAGGCAGCATACCAGATGCAACAAACACAAGAGGAAGTTTGTTGACAACGCAGAGGTGGAACAAAGTTGCAAACTCAAGCAATCCACTTGTGAAAGAAACTTTGGAGACTCAGGCTATGAGGTGACGATGCAACATGAAGATCACATAAAGGTAGAGAATGGAATAGAGAAAGAGTTGCATGTGCTAAAGCAGCAACTCAAGCAATACCATGAGTTGCACAGACAAGCGAATGAGTTGTAGCAAGAATAGGAACAACAAGGGCACAACATGCACTCACGGATGAAATTACGCTCGTACAAGTTAAAGATCCATCTCAGCAGCTAGCATGGAGTAGACATGTTGATAAGTGTTATTGATCACATGTAAGGGATTCAGCAGCATGCATGTCATTTTGCACACACATGTGATCCAACTCATTCAGCACACTCACCAAGGTGAAGACAAGAAGAAAGTTCGATTGGAGCTGATCATGTAGTTGACAGTTGATGTGCATGACTAGCAGCACACACTACAAGATCAACATGAACACTATGCATTAGTATGTTTTTGATTCAGCCACACCCAAGAAGACCATGCACATGTTAGCAGACGAGTTGGATGGAGGAGCCATACCAATGCACTCGGATGCAACGGAGGCAAGAGTTCACTTCAGCAAGATGTCACCATGGAGTGCATGCACACCATCACAGACGATCGAGCTTGGCATCAACTCACCACCTTCATCATCACAAGCATGTCAAAGAGTTGGTCTCATCACAATGGACTGAGTGTCAATGATGGCTTGCATGGCTTGCTCAAGCCATTTTGTCTCACATGGGTACATGTGCATTATAATGTAACTTCTTGTCAATTTTAATTCAAGTGTCAATAGTTGGCTGTAATAATCATAGAGTAGATGAAGAGTCATGAGATTAGTTGAACTGTCATAAAGGGGAATGTCAAGGTTCACCCCACACTTTGCTATAAATAGTCCCTCATAACTCATTGTATAGGATTTTGGTCAGCCAAGATTTTGATAAGACTATCTTGGAGAGAGCTTGGACAGTATTTTAACACACCTTGGCTTCTCCACTGTGCAGAGCTAGTACATCACTTTTGAGGAGCAGGAATTTGTGGCTATAACATTCCACTATTGGAACTAGTCGTTGGACATGGATGTATTGTATGGCTGGAACTTACACTTCTTAATATAACAAAGCCAACACATTTCATACATATGTTGTATTGTATTATATGCTATCTAGTTTACTCTAAATGATATATGTATTGTTTGCTTACACATGCATGTATGGACTATTTTTTATAAGTATGTACGAATCTTTTTGAAATGTGCTGTTGGTTTAACCATCACTTTGGATTGCTCGCTAACTTGATCTCTAGCTTCTGATGCATCTTCGCTTGTGTGTTCCCTTCCAAGCCAATTACTATTACAGGTTTCCAAGGGGTGCGCTCATCTCAACCCTTGTGGGTTAGAACCTCTCATGCACCTTCCTTAACTCACTGTAGCTGTCACCCCCTTGCTACCAACAGAGTTATCTTACTTTCCTTTGTGCAAAATCATGGTCAAGGCATTACTGTATGACCCATTGTTGGGACTCCTACACCAAACGGTCTGAGGTCTAATTGGGACTTCATACTAGGGAGATCTCCTGACATGTTGGTGGGTCCAGCACCGTCAACAGTATAAAAGTAGGTTTTCTAGTTATATTTGTTTGTCTAAGGAAATACTGAGAGGGGGGTGAATCAAGAATTAGTGCTAATTTCAAATTTTAGACCTAGTTTTTAATTTCTCTTTATATTTAGCAATTTCTCAAGTGAGAATTCACAACTAAATAAATACATTAGAAACCGAGTAAATCATTCACACATACATACACATCATTAATGTGAGCAACATATACACATGGACACAAGGATTTAATTTGGAAACCCAAAAGGGAAAAACCACCAATATATTTGTTAAAATGACGAAATATAATCTCCTACTTAGTTAAATCAATTTTTTTACGAGTGCCCACTCACAGGAGGTGTCATCCCCCTTTAAATTAGCAAGCGACAAATTTTCAAGAGGCACAAGCCTCTTATGGATGCAGACTACGACCTGCTTCAACCAATTTTCCTACTCTTCATACAATTTTCAAACTAAGTAAAAATGGCATGCTTCTATTACATAAAAACATGAAAAACTTGGTATGTTGTCTCTTACAACTCCTTCCTCTCTGCTCTAAAACTTCACTCTCATTTGCTCTCTCCTCACTGCTCCATCATCTCTTCTCTTAACCCTCAATTAGTCAATATAATCATCATCTCTCGGCCACCATTCTCCTTATGCACACACACAAGCTCTCACAACCACACACTCTCAAATAGAACACACCTCACACTTCTCCTACAATCCCCCACATTTTACTTCACATAGCATTCCATAGTTTTGTTCCTCTTCAACACAATGAATGATGTTGTAGCCTTTGCCAAGTACTTTGCTCAAGTGTACTCATGTAAGACTCCTCCATTCTGTTGTTACATCCCGTTATTCAGCCACTGCAATTGTATTAAATTTGAGAATGGGAATAGGAGGTTTTCCGATGCTGAGAATTAATTCTTATTTCACCTGCATACTCAAGGACTTCCTTCATTAATTTATGCCTGTACAAATAGCATGGCTCTCCAACCTCGAGAAGTTCTTCGGCCTGGAATTCTAATTTTTCAGTCTAATCTCTATTAGCACTCTTTTGTAGACCATGGTCCTTGTTACTGTGCTTCTTGATTATCCCTAGTCATCATTAGTGATCAAGGATGGTGTTCTTTAATGTAGGTAGTGCTTCATTAATGCTATGAGTTACGTGGTCCTTTTTTCCTTGAAAAAACATTCTCTATAATTACTATTAATTCTAGAAAAGCCTCTAGTGCATTGATAAACTTGGCAAACTCATTAGATTTTGTCGACATGTTCAAGCCTCAATCATCCACATAGTTAAGCCCTTAACCCTTTATCAATACACACTCACATCATATCTTAATGAAATAGGCTTGTAGGCCCTTGGTCACATGTCACACACAAAACTACTGCTAGACATCTTATTGGGCCCCTTGTGTGTTATAGCCCCCAAGGTCTTAATCATCATGCATTAAACCTTCCACATCCATGGTCACTGAGCATGCACAAGCCCAATCACTAGGCTCACTTTTGGCCCTCAACTTTATTTTCCCAGTAATAGCCAATGAAGCACTTTTCAAGTCTTCTAGGGTTGTAACACACCAACCCCCTCCTAATCCCTTACAACATAGGTCGGGATGAGGCAAGTTACTAAACTAACCCAAGATCTAAGGTGTCTAAACATTTCGACATTTTCAACTAGCTTAAAGCCTCAAATAGACATCACCATTGTCACCCATATCATCAAGACAATTCCGGTGATATGAAATTTTACTTCAATCTGACCTTCAAGCCAAGATATATGACCATTTGATTTTCTAACAAACTAGGAGTCACCACGTCATTAGCCTTGCCACATGATGCTCACATGGTACCCTCATGGCACGCACATGGAAATCAACATTATCCTCCCAACACCTCTTGGAAATGGCATGTTAGTTGTCAACTTAGTCACAGAACGAGACTTATATTTATATATATATGTATATGTATATGTATATGTATATGTATATGTATATGTATATGTATATGTATATGTGTGTGTGTGTGTCTATATATATATATATATATATATAGCTAATGGACAAACTGTTAACTATCAGGAACTTTTTTCGTTACCTGGGTCCATCACCCCAACCCTTCTCACCTTGTGCCTTCACAAGCAGTTATGGGAAATGTCTTATAGGATGACCTCTTTGTGGGTCTTCCCTTGCACCAATGAATGGTTTTTCGGGCTCATGTGTATGCAGAATGTGCTTCATAAGACTATAGGGGTGATGGCTGACTTTTGTTGCAAGTCTAAGTGATTACAGAACCCCTATAGTCGAGCCATGGGTGAGACCCTTCGAAAATGGTTCATGATGTAAAAATGGAAGGAATAGTATCTTGTGGCCTTATCTCATACCCTAATCCTCTTAATCTTATTCATGGTCTTGGCTAGATTTATCAGGCCACACAAAGGTTGCCTTGAAAGCTAGGTTTCTAGCCCATATGACCGCAACGCAAGACCAAGAGAAAGAGATCAGATGATCAATGACTAAGACCAAGTAAGAGGAATCAATGGTTGGAAGGAAGCCCAGGATGACATGTACTAAAGGTTAAATTCCTGGAAGTCTAGAATAGATCGTGTAAGAGAAATACTTATTGATGAGGATTAGGCTAGCGTGGCAAGGCCGATAGTGTGGAGATGGGCAAGATGATTTAGAGGTCATTCATTGGTTGATGGAAGAACAAATTCCCATCAAAAAATATTGGTGTTATGAAGTGGAAGGAGGGACCCGTTTAGATGGGTAATATTGTGGATGTTGATAGGAATATGTCTATGTCAGAGTCCCTCTCCTAGAGATAACAAGGCACAATGATCACAGGAGAGTCAGGATGACTCAACACCAATATTTTGTGGTAGAATCAAGGCCACTAGTGTTGTCAAATGGGATCAAGAGCATATAGACCAACCAGAAGCATTAACAATGCAAAGGTGTAGACCTGTAGGGACACATAAGACCAAAGGTCAACCCCCAGAAATTTCAATGGTGGAGCACATTTAAATGGTGCTGGGTGATGCAAGATGGGATGTGATATCATTCCTAAGTTTATGACAATATTTCCTTTCCTAGGTTTCCAATGGTTGCATTGGAATGTGTCAAACAAGGACATGTCCATTCATACCAAGGGCTTGTCCATTCAGCCTCTCAAATTTTTTCTGTCCCCTTGAATCTTAAAGGTTTACAGGGAAATAGTTGATGTTGTTCCAAAGATCCACAGGTCTCTTTGGAGGAAAAATAAGCATAAAAATTTTGATAAAAGCAGTTAGAGAGCATACAACACTAGAGAGGCTACAAGGAGATCAATGTTCCATAGATAAACAGGAAATCCCCTTTTTAGTTTGAATTATAGGCATAATCATACAACTATTCATCAAATAAACATCACTACAAGTCAAAGCCAATGTAGTTAAACATCAAATGTTCATACCACACACACAGATGTTTCTCAATGCATAAAACACTTGCACAAGTGGTAATAGATGTGTGTTCCATGCATAAATAGCATTAGTATGACACCAGGACAATAGAGAACACATTCCTCAGAATTTCACCAATTCAATCACAATGAACCATGAACCATTCATACAATAAATGCAACACTAATTTAATAACTCCACATGAGATCAATAACAAGGAATGGGTTTACAAACACTTATCTAAATTTAACATGGAGTTGGAAACTAAGACTAAGACTACAACTCTCCACCCAATCATAGACAGTTACAACCAAGTCTTACTTTCAATTGTCACCCCCAAGCCATATTCCAAAGTTTGATATGGGGTGCTTCTGAGTGTTTTCAATGAACCAACACAACTGAAACAAGATGTCACAAGCCCATGTTTCCTTCATCCACCAACTAATCTCATTATAACTCACACCATTTAGGAATACTCACAATCATGCCAACATTTCACAACACAAAGAACTTTAGCTCACATTCAAGAGAAGAGAGTCCACAATGAGGAAGGTTCATCAATAGTTAAGTTGTCTATGGGTAAATAAATCACTACTCCAAGTGGTTCCTTAGTGATTCAATGACTAGAGCTTTATTCCCAAGGAAAATTATGGTGGTTCATCATCCTCACAAGCACCTGAGTGATTCTTCCCAGTCCAGCAGGTCCATTGAACTACAAGCTTCCAGTGGGTTCTTCAACCTTACAAGAAATCCATGCTCTCTAAAAAAAATCACCCAACAAACCTCCCTTAGAGGTTTCCTCATTTGGTGCCCCCCTTTTCCCCTAGGGCTCAATTCAATGTTATAGATTGCTTACATCCCTTTCGGCTCTCTCTATGTTTTTTTCCGCAACAATTTAAACATTGCATTATTTGAAATTCATTTCTCTCATGCCCATGCAAATGAGTGAGAGAAATCTTGTATGAGTTGAGGTGTCTCTATCCCCTCCTTCATTCTCTTTCGAACCAACTAATTTCGTTCACTTTTCCCATGAATTTCATAGTAGTCCATGACCTAATAGCATAGCCCTTACTACTCTTAAATTTTTGTCATTTCTTTTCTTATTGTTTGAGATGAAGGACACTTGTACTAGTACTTCCTCTTCCAATTTAATTCAAGACATATTCAACACACTTAATTCTTTCAACCAACCAGGACTTATATTTAAAAACAATAATTTCTTTAAGCAACCTCCTACCTCAAGAAATGAGATACATGTCCCTTTCTTAGCCATTTATAATACTTACAATTATTTACAACAGAGAAAATGTTAACGAGGGGATATCACATTCCCCTCCCCATTGAAGGAGAACATTTTCCTTGGTGTTCAATAAGCATAAACAAAACAAACACAGCTGATATGGAGCTTTATACACATAGCTTTGTACAAAATTTACAATGAATTAAAAGTTTTCTTTACTCATCAAATGGGAAAGGGTATGTTTCACTCATTTGGTCATCCATTTCCCACATGGCTTCCTCTATCCCAAAGTGCCTCCACTACACTTTGACTTTCTATATTACTCAGTTCGAAAGTGAGTTGTTTCTAATCCAAGATGAATAGAGGTTTTGGTTGGAACTCTCCCTCTAGTTGAACCTATAACATATACCAATCAACAACATGATTAGTGTCCTATACATATCTCATAAGCAATGAACATGGAAAAGATCATGTAATTTTATTGATGGTGGTAAGGCTAATCTACAGGCCACTAGCTCAATCCTTCAGATATCTCAAAAGGCACACAGAATCGTGGTTCCAACTTGGCACATGACACAATCTTCAAGGAGATTTTCTTGGGTTTAAATCTTAAGTAAACATGTTCCTCAACTTGGAACTCCTTATGCACCATATGTTGATCCACATATTTTTTTTCTATCCTATGCCACCTTCAAATTCTACCTAATGACATGCATTTGCTACTCACTCTCCTTCAACATATTAGGTCTAATATGGACCCTTCTCACTAGATCGCTCTAGCTGATATGTGCATTGTAACTCCTTCCATAAAGTGCCTTGAGTTGGCTCATTTTCAAAGATTCTTGGTACCCATTGTTGTATCCAAACTCCACAAATGGAAAATACTTTTCCCACTTCCTTAACTAGTGCATTACATACATCCTCAACATGTCTTCAAGGATTCTATTTTTCCTCTCTATTTTTTCATTTGTCTATGGATGATAAGTTGTACTAAATTCCAACTAAGTCCCCAATCCTACAAAATATATCCTTCTAGAACCTGGAAGTGAACTAGGCATCCTTTTCTGAAATGATCTTCTTGATAACTCCATGCAACCTTACAACCTCCCTTATGGAGATTTATGCCACCTCACTAGCTGAATTGGTGGACTTGACTACTACAAAATGAGCCACCTTTCTTAGTTTGTCAATGAATACCATGATTGCATCATGTTGCCTGGAGGTTCTTGGCAAACAAGCAATAAAATCTATGGAGATTACTTCCCACTTCCATTCCAGAATGGGAATGGGTTGCAATAACCCAGTTGGATGCTTACATTTGGCCATCACTAGTAGGAATTCAATGCATTTAGCCACAAAATTAGTTACTTTGTTTTCAAATGAGGCCAATAATAAAAAAAAATGATGGTCATGAGAGACTTTTGGTATCCTAGGTGATCATAATATGTCTTAGCGTGAAAATATCTCATTATGAGTCTCTTCAAGTTAGAATTGTTTGGCACATAGACTCTACCCTTGAATATAATTAGCCCATCATCCACGAGCTGATATTCCTCACCTTTTCCACCCTCATCATCTTGTGGTAGCCTTTCCTTTATTTGTGGATACTTCTCATCATGTTTCCCAAGTTTTTTTAATCTTTTCTTCAAGATCAGTTCCATGATAACTTATGGCTACGAAATGATTTAATTGCACCCTCCTACTAAGTGCATCTACTACTTCGTTCTCCTTGCCTTTTATATATCTCATTTCAAAATAAAATTGTTAAGAATGGTTAGCCATTATAATTGCCTTACGTTTAACTTGGATTGTTCAAATAAGTACTTTAACCCTCCATGATCATTCATTAGGGTGAATTTTCTACCAAGAAAGTAGTGTCTCCACATCTTCAGTGCATGGATTATGGAAGCTAATTCTAGATCATGATTTACATAATTTTTTCCATTTTAACTTAGCTTTTGAGACTCATAGCACAAAATTTGACCTTCTTGCATCAATACTCCACTGATTCCCTACTTGCAGGCATCTATGCACACCATGAAATCCTTTTCAGGATCTGTTATCCTTAATAATGGTGCATTGGTTAATAGTTGCTTCAATTGATCAAAGCTTTTTGCACACACAGTTGTCCATTCAAATCTCTTCCCTTTCTTTTGGAGAGTAGTAATTGGACAACCAATATTGGAGAAATTTTTAATAAACTTCCTATAATATCATGCCAGTCCCATGAAGGACCTAACTTTAGCCACATTTTTAGGTGTTGGCCATTCCATGATAGCCTTAACTTTATCTAAGTCCACTGCTACTCCCTTCCTTGAGACAATGTGTCCCAAATAATGAATTTGTGACTGAAAGAAATTTCACTTATGGAGATTTTCATAAAACTTGTGCTCCCTTAGCAATTGCAATACTACTTCCAGATACTCCTCGTGTTCCTCCTTATTCTTTGAATATACCAATATGTCATCCATGAAGACTATGACAAATTTATCTAAATAAGGGTGCAGTACATTGTTCACAAGGCACATAAAGGTTGCAAGTGTGTTGGTATGTCCAAAGGGAACTACTATGAATTCTTAATGTACATACCTCATTCTTAATGTTGTTTTATGGATTTCCTTATCTTTTATACACACCTGATGATAGCTTGACCTTAAATCAATCTTGGAGAAGATTGCTTCTCCTCCCAGCTAGTCGAATAAATCATCAATCTATGGAAATGGATATATGTTCTTGATGGTCAATTTATTTAACTACCTATAACATATGCATAATCTAAGTATACCATCCTTCTTCTTTATTAACAAGACTGGTTCTCCCCATAGAGACACACTTGGCCTTATATAGCATTTATCCAACATTTCTTTAAGCTGTAAGTTTAGCTCAACTAGTTTTTTATCCGGAAGGACTGAAATGGATCTTGGGGGCAGGCCCCCAAGATTTGAAAAAAATTGAAATACCAAAAGAAAATAGGAGAACACAATAAAAAAACCCACAAAGATTTTTTTTTATTAAAATAGATAATAATTGTAAAAGCTACATTATGGTGGACAATCTGTCCTTTTACAAAATATGACTTGTTACTTATAGCCTTTTTTTGTTATAATACTACAGGTAAATCCCATGGGTGGGTAAATACCATGGGTGAATGAATACCATGGGTTGATGTCACATACAATACCATGGGAAAATACCATGAGTGAATGAATACCATGGGTGGATGCCACTTACAATACCATGGGTAAATTCCATGGGTGGATGAATACCATGGGTAGATTCCATTTTCCATTCGAATCATTCCTCCCTCCTTAAGAAGCAATGATCCCCATTGAGTGAATTTCCCTCCATGTGTTGAATATGAAGAGCCACTAAAGAAAAGGGTTTTGTGTGGTTAACCCATAACCGTGATGAACGAAAATTCGAGGATAGAGATACCCTGTAATGCTTGTAACCAACTGTGATACCAACGATGTGCGGCATAGAAAATGGACTTCGATGAAGTGTGGGTTTGTGGATGACCCATAACGATGGTAAACGAATATCTAAGGATAGAGATACCCTGTAATGTTTGTGACCAACTATGATAGTGACAATATGCGGCCTAGAAAAATGACTTCGATAAAGTGTGGATTTGTGGATGACCCATGACCATGACAAATGAACATCCAAGGATTGAGATAGCCTGTAATGTTTGTGACCAACTATAACAGTGTGCAGCCTAGCAAATGGATGTTGATGACAAGGATTTTTTACGGTTGACCCATAACCGTGATGTTGATTGTTGATAAAATAACAGGTGCCTACATATCCTGGGGTAGGGGGGCACGTCTCCAAAGAACCCAAGCTGGATGTTGCTATTCTGAAGCTGATGAATGTGAAGCAAGTTCCTACTAAATTAGGGTGGGAGGGCACGTCTCCAAAGGTAACCTGCTGTGAATGTTGCTCTAGATTTAGAATGGACATAACTCGGTCAATATAAATCAAAATATTTATTATAACTTGTTTTTGGAAATAGAATTACCATTTTGCATATTCTTATGTATTTGAAATCACTATCTGGAAACCTGCTGTGAATGTTGCTCTAGATTTAGAATGGACATAACTCGGTCAATATAAATCAAAATATTTATTATAACTTGTTTTTGGAAATAGAATTACCATTTTGCATATTCTTATGTATTTGAAATCACTATCTGGACACTCTGGAAGCTCATATCTGCACTACAACTATTCCACTATCACGAAAGTTCTAAAAAAATAGTTGATTTTATCATTATCTTCCTCATCCGAACTCCGATTCAACCATTTGTTTTTTTTAATTGGGTGATTTTTTCGAGAGGAGCTCAGATCTACAATAACTTTTCTAAAATTCTATACAAAAACTGCAAAAAATGATAGGAGATCCTCCATCCACGAATTATTGTCATAAAAATTTCTACAACATAGCTTATTTTAAATCAGCGATTTCTCCCTCATCCGGACTCTGATTCAGCTGATTTTTTTTTTTTAATTTGGGTATTATTTCGCACGAAATCCAAATAAGTTATTTATTTTTGTAAAATTTTCACCAAAAATTTTAGATCTGATCTGCAAACTTTCCATCCAAGAAAATGCAAAAAAAAAAAAAAAAAAAAAAAAAAACAAAACAAAACAAAACAAAACAAAACAAAAAAACAAAACAAAAAAAAAACAAAACAAAAAAAAACAAAAAAAAACCTTGTCTTTCCCAATAAAGTGCTATG
Source organism: Pinus taeda (assembly GCA_000404065.3). NCBI lineage: Eukaryota > Viridiplantae > Streptophyta > Pinopsida > Pinales > Pinaceae > Pinus > Pinus taeda. The sequence continues at coordinate 453,872 of APFE030895072.1, forward strand.
TGGAGGTCGTAGCATGTGCCTAAATTTTTTTGAATATTGATGCAAAAATTTGAAACTGAAATATGCATCAAACCCTCATTCCCATGTAATCATAACCTAAATATGATACCATTGATTTGGATCTTATGGGGAGGCCCCCAAGATCTAAAAGAAAATACTAGAAGAAAATAGGAGAGCACGCAATAAAAAAACCAAAAATATTTTTTTTATTAAAACAGATAATAAATGTAAAGCCTACATTGTGGTGGACAATCTATCCTTTTACAAAATGTGACTTGTTACTTATATAATTTTTGTTACAATACCACAGGTAAATTCCATGGGTGGATAAATACCATGGGTGAATGAATACCATGGGTTGATGTCACATACAATACCATGGGTGAATGAATACCATGGGTGGATGCCACTTACAATACCATGGCTAAATTCCATGGGTGGATGAATACCATGGGTAGATGCCATTTTCCATTAGGATAAGTTTTGGTGTATTCATCCTATATGGTGCCTTGGTATCTGGAGTTGCTCCTAGCATCGATTCGATGGAGAAGTATACTTATATATGAGTATGTAATTCAAGAACCTCTGCTGTAAATACATATGTAGATTGTTGTAACACAGGATATTGTTTTAGCAATGGTCTCTCCCCTTCCTCAACATTGGCATTAACTTTTCGATAATGGGAAATTTTCACAACAAATAAAATGGAAGCCTTTCCTGCATGCTGCTTGGTGATCCTTGGTATTGAACCCAAGAATTTTGCAACTACCAAGGGCTCCTCAACTCAAATTATCAACCTCGAGTTTCATACAAACTTCGAGGTGACAGTGCTATATGCACAGCAAATAGGGTTCCACTCATGCCACCCTTAGTTATGACTTTAGATCAAAAATTTCTCAAATACCCTTCCTTTTACTGAATTATAATGAAATATTGATAAAAGGACAAATTGGAAATTTCTTCTGAGTATGAAAATAGAAATGCCATTGAATCAACTTGTAAAACCCTAATTACTCAAGTCATGAAAAGATAAAGGCTAACCTACTTGCAGAAATGAAGTTATATTATCATACAGAATTCATCACACTACCTCATCTACTCGCAGAAAAAAAACTAATATATCTTTCATAATTAATCAAACTACCAATCATACTCACGGGTACCATCTACCTAGTTCATACTTGCTCATAAATCAATAACATATTTGCATGATAAAGAAACTAACTCTACTATGTTTTTGTAATGAAGACAAGGAAGTTTTGGAGTGGCCTAGGAGCTTTTCCTGGTCAAATTATCACATTGGTAGGTCATTATGCATCTATTCTAAGTCAAAGTTGTAGTGTGAGTCTAAAACGATGAAGAGAAATGTTGCTATATATTTTCAATAGGTAATTGTTATAGGAGGCCTATAATGCTATAAGCAAGCATGTAATGCTATAGGAGGGCATCTGAGTGGTTTTGGAAGGTGAAAACATGGGCTTGAGGGTATGGAGAGGTGAACAATAGTTGAATAAAATGAAAGAGGGTTAGTTTGAGCCCCTAGCCAAGCTCAGGACCTCTTGGAGGCTCGTCTTGCACTAGGATGAGTGCTCTCGATGACCTAGACACAATAGCTTATAAAACAAGGTTTTTTGCAATAGAGCTTGGAGGTGGAAGGAGAAGGTGAAAGAGCTCAGGATGGAAGTGATGAAGTTTCCCTTCCCTGTAGATCAATCAACCCCACAATCAATCACATGCATGCATCCATTTATCGTTTTCAAAATGAAATAACTTATGATGGTAAAGATGAGTTGAATTTAAATGACATCTAATTCATGCAAACCACTGATCTGATCACTGAACTAACTTCTAAAATACATAAAGCAAATGTAAAACATGACAACCAATACTAATCTATTTCCAAGAAATCATAAACACAATATTTTTAGTCTGCGGTTGTGAATCCTTCCACTTATTCTCCCACAAGAGAAGTGATGTAGAAGCTGCAACCACATGATTTTATAGGTTAACTTCTACTCAAATGCAAGAAACTATTAACTACTTATATTCAAGAAGAAACATAAGTACAAGAAGAGGGACCAAATCCTTTGGGTTGGGCCCAAACCCAAGGGTATCATCCCTCTAAAGCTAACTCAGATAGTTTAAAATCCTACTTCTCATTATCAAAAAGTGCATGTCTAATACATCACATAAAAGTTGAAAATAACAATGTCAATGCTTGGATCTCAATAGCTACACCTAGTTGAACAAAAACTTTGAATCATACTGAGCTCTTCCTCTTTTTTATTTATACAAAGGGAAGCTGAGGAAAATCGCTTGAACATAGGAATGGTTCCCTCCTTGATCTCGAAAATGGTGGATCTTGTCCTCCCTAATCTTCACTTGGACTAGGAGTCACTTGGTTGCCAATGTACTCAAACTGGTGAGAGATGATGTGGTGATCCCAAGCCGAGTTTAGGGAGTTAAGGAGGTGGAAAACCCCCATAGATTCTCTCCTAGTTGTCTCTATTTAGCCCCTGCGTTATAATAGCCTAAAAAATGCCTCATTTTCCTACAATTAAACCACATTAGGCCACATACTATGACAAACACCTTCTACTCCTCTTACTAAGCATAATATAACGAAAAAATGTGAATTAATGCAAGATAAGGGTAGTTTTAAGGCTAGAGGATGGCATATTAATCTTCAAAAATTTACCTATTAATGGGAATCATCATCACCCACTATTGAAAGTGTTTCTCATCCTCTGAGAAACTCATTCATCCATGTGTAGCTCTTTCATGGCCCTGGTGGTCTCCCTGACATCCCAAGGCTCCTCAAATGTTTTTCCCTCTTGGGGGTAAAACCCTATATTCTTCTCTATTTCTTTATATTCCTTCTTCTCTCCTGCTTCATCTCTTCTTTCTTGTAAGCCTAGCAGCAAGGGTGGACTGAGCTTGAGTCCTATCCACCTAACTTTCATCATTTTCATGGTCCTGTTATATATGTGTGTTCTCTCCAAAGCATTCCTTAGCATTTTAGGAGAGTGATATTCTCTTATCTGTAGGTTGTGGGGTAAGGCATGCCATCTCCTCTGGAAAGCTTGTAGGCTTTCTATTCCCAGCAACTTGAATGTGTTTTCAAAGTGTAGGATGGCTTGATCTTGGTTGGTAAGGTATTTAGGTGCTAAAACAACATCATTGGAGATGAGGCCATGATTGCTAATGAAAGCCCTTAGGCTCTGTCATTACCCTTTTCACTTCCTCAGCTCTTGCCTCCTCATGAGTCATCTTGGATGCTAAGGCCATCAACTACATATCTCCCAATCTTGCATTGGGATCCCAAAAATTCATTTTTCCAAGAGTCAAGTTGGGCATGTAAAATTTAGCCAATTTTGCTTTGTCTTCCATGTTAGCTTGGCTGCAAAATTCAATGAATTGTTTGTAATCTTGAAAGGGCATAAATCCATGTTGTGTCAAGGTTTTGATTTGGAATTGTAGCCACTATTATTTGAGAAATAGGGCATAAGACTTTTATGGTTGTCTTCATTGAAATGCTTCCATGGAGATACTTGCCATGGTGGCAAGTCGTGTTTCTTTCTCCAGCAGCCTCTCTTTCAAACTCATATTTTATGCATGTAGCTGCTCCTTCATTATAAACTCTCTTCTCAACTCACTTAACTCTTTTCTCATTTCAATGACTGTTGGGTTAGGCCCAGGTTCAGAGTTAGTTTACACTAACTAAAAAACCCTATATTACCGGCCCTTTCGGCAATGATCCATGTAGCATAGACCACAATCTTACCCGAGGCAATATTGGGGGATTCTAGAACCATGTTTTTACATCCAGAGAGACTATGCAGTGTGGTTGTAAGGTTTCTTTCGGTTTAGGTCTCAATTTGACCTTCGTGAACCGTTAACCTTATTATTACAATCGTAGAGTGTTTTCCTTCTTAACAAACTTGCGAGTTGCGCGCAACTAGTCTAACATGCATTATTCATCATATAAAACAGTATTTGAACCTTCATGATGAAATTACATAAGAAATATATAAAAGTGAACCCTAATCAGGAAGAAATACAAAAACTAGGTGAACATATAAAATTACACAGATCCGTTCAAAATTCTTCTTTATTATTTCAAAGCTTCATTAATACAATCTTTCTGACCCTTTGCATGTATTTGTAGGGGCTTGCACACACAACTGCAGACTTACCAAGGTCTTCATGCACAAGGCTACAAGATCCTTCCCCATTGCTCAAATACAGAAATATATCACAATTATATACTCAAAATCATATCATGTATTGTTCCCTTCATTTTCTTGACTCACTAGACATCCCTTTATATATCTTTTTCCCTTACAACACCATGGTCCGCAAGCCATGGGCGGAGCTCTAAATAGTCCAATTTATCCCATCCCTTTACAAAATAAGGTGCTTTGACCCACCCTAAAACCCCTTTAACTCTTATAACTCTACGTGAATCACACTCTGCTCCTCAAAATGTGGAGACTTTACATGATTTAGACAAAACTTGGACCTAGGGAACCCCTACCCAACAAGCCCCCAGCACAAATATGTGACTCATCCTTGAGTAACTCATCCGGTACATCTTGAACCTTTTCTTTGAGGTCATATTATGCCAACTTCAATGGATAAAGTGTCTCTATGCATTGCACTACAGCCTATCTAAATTACTCTACGAGCTTCTATGTTGTTAGCCCTTCTATCGCTAGACCGATTGTTCTCTGAGTTTGTTGCATGCTCTTCAACTTGCTCTCCATTGTCTGCAAGAGATGATGGGCATCATCTTCCCAAGGTTGCTTCCATATGGATATTATTTGTGCCTTCTGCCATCGCTCATCAATTTGTCCTTGTAAGAGTATTCCCTCTTGAAGACGGGCAAATCATTGCACAGATGCTAAGGTCCGTGTCATTGCTTTGAGATCATCGAACTATAGTTGTTTGTCTCAGATTTCTACCTCAATCTTCTAAATATGTGGGTCCTCCTGTAGTGAGGCCCATATCTCCATCGTATCCTCAAAAATCTAACCACATTCCTTGCTAGCAGTGGCGATTTTATCCATGTCAGCTTTTATTGTAGCTTCATGTTGCTCTCGAACTTTAGGTGGGGTGGTAGGCTGGAGCTTCATTTGGAGTTCCATAATCTACATCTACATCTCAAATCTGACTTTTTCCACCTCTGCCTTTTATTCCTTGACCATTGTTGCAAGCTTCTAAAGCTTCTCTTGTGAGGCTACCTCTATCTGGATCTGTAGTTCAAGAAGCTCACTGCAAGCTTTAGTAATAGACTCTTCCAGTTGTTGGTTGTGCGCAACTGCCTTGTCACGATCCTAGAGTGCTTTATTCTTCTCGTCGAACATATGTTAGTTGTCGCTTTTAACTTCTTTTATGACCAATAGATTGCATTTCTCTTGTATCTTCAGTTCATCAGAGACTCCTTAGTGTAAATTATGCAATGTCTGAATGGGAAGTGCTGCAAGGTTGAGACTTAGATTTTTCCAATGTTGCATGCAATCCTAGTCTTCGACTGTCTCAAAATGTAGAGAGCCCCCTAGTAGCTGCACAACCTAGAGCTCGAATGTGATTTTTGTAGTTGTACTAAATTTTTCCACACTCACTTGAACTGTGCTCGCTTGAACTTCTAGCTTCTTGAGACCCTATTGGACCTTTGTTAACACTGCTTTGTATTGGTCCTTAATGTTTCCCCATAAGTCCTCCATCACAACTCAGTTTATATCTCTTATCTCATCGATGTCCCCCTCAGTGAGGACCATCAGCTCTACGCCAGTGGATCTATCTAACTTTTTCTTCTTCCGCCTTTTCAGTATAAATGGGGAATCAAAGTCCTTTGTGTCTACAAAAAGGTCTCCACCATCCTGATCTCCCTCATCAATAGTTGGTTCCTCCTGTTCAACTTATTGCTCTATTTCCTGCATGGTGCTCTTCTCAAGGTCAATTGTGACCTTCTGAGAGACCTTACTTTTATCCTCCTTTGTCGTTGGCTTTTCGGTCTGTGCACCTTAAGTGGCTTGCTTCTTCTTACTTATGCCTGCTCTGGCTCGTCTATAGGTGGAGTGAGCCAATTACTAGACCACTTGCTTATTATTAGCAGGATGTCCTCATTGGTAACTAAAAATGGCAGCTCATACCATATCGCCTCCAAATATTTCTTCGTGAGGATATACACATGGTGAAAATCTTCTTTAAATTCAGCAATGCTATGATATTCTTGAAACAAACTTGGTGATAGGTGCGGCTTCTGGTTGATCACCGTGTGCAGGTCCATCTCAAATAAGACCCGGAACAATTTGTTCTTTGTAACCTGGGTTAGTTCCTTAGATGCCCACAGTAAGGCATACTTTGCAGCCTCGCACGCATCAGGGTCCACAGTGGGGAACTGTGACTCTTCCGATGTTCTCCATGCTATCAGTGAAATTAATAGAAATAACCATGCATAGTGGAATTAATTCCCGTCTTCTTGTGCTTCTCGACAATCATCCAAAAATTCATAACATAAATACCCTTCCCGGGTAAACTGCATCCCCTTGTTTCATTGTGCAGCCAAAGATACCACTAGGGTTGGCACTTCATCCACTTGACACTTTCTCATTATCTTACCAAAAAAAATGTGCACATAAAAATGCACAGTCGGATCACTAATAGAGCTAATGGCATATCCCTGGGATTTCTCAACTAAACTCAAGTCATTCTTCATCTGATCAGCCAGTTTTTTCTCCTGATACTTCCTGACAAATGCATTGATGGGGTTCGCTCCTTGGAAAGGCAGTGGAGTGATCCTTCTAATTAACATATCATCTATTAGGATCTTCATCCCAAGCCATAAACACCCATCATGCACTAATGCCAACTGGTGCACACAAATTGTATTTATGTTACTACCCCCAAAGTGTGGAATATACAACATAATAAGCAAGCAAACACATTGAATTCCTATTTCCTATGGTAGCGGTTCTTGTGACTCCAGCTTAGTCATAGTAAACTGACTTCATATACTTGTTGAGCTCAAACTTGGGATATTTTCTCTATTCATTAATATCCCAGTCCTCCATGCATAGTTTTGGCACCCTAGCCAAAAACTTTCCCTCAATCCACACGTCCTCTAGTAATAGGGGTGTAAATACCTTAAATTTTATAGTGTCAGGGTCCCCAGTCACCTTTGAGGTTGGCTTCCGCAGAGGCATATAGGGTGGAAACCTGGAGATCAATTTCGCCTCGTCTGCATTGATATCCTCTATTCTATCGACCACTTCTTCCTCATCCAAATATTGGGAATCCATCGGTTTCTTCAGTTTATCCATTCTCTCCTTAGACCGTTGTTCTATGGGGATTTTCCTCGGAGATTGCCTAATTGGAGGCTTTTGTGACTTCTTCTGCTTCTTAACTGTTGTTCTTGTTGTGGTAGTAGGCTTTGTCCTCAGTGATATTGGTGCAATGGCATGCACTGGGGCGATGTAGCTGGTGAGCTCCAGTATTGCAGCGATAATGCTGCAACTCCTAAGGCTTCCTTCTTTACTTTTATCAACCTGGTAGTTCGTAACAAACTTGGAAGCGATGGTGTTGTATGCATAAGTACTAACTCTTACTGCAAGCTGTCACTTGATCAGCTGGCACAGGTTTGCTAGGAGCTTAAGCCAACTTCTATGAGTTCTTAGAAGAAGCTTTTACTGTGATGGAAGAGAGCTAATTCTACAGGGGCTATTCTACTTGCATAAAGAGAAGGAAAACTGTAATGAAACACAAACCCTAGCAAACCCTAATTGTGCAAGAAAAGAGATAGAAACTACTGAAATCGGTATCGTTAACTTCTGAAAAGGTAAATTGCATTTATTCAAGCTACTTCTGAAGAGAAATGAGAAGAAATCATCTTTTTGTACTTTTGAGTATTTTTATGTGGAATTATTATGCTTATGGTTTGACTGATTGTGACTGTGCAGAGGTTTGGTGGCAAAGGAAGATGGGGTTGGCTTTTGCTGAAGATGAGGAAGGTGTGGAGGGATCCTAATAAATCCCTAGTACCCTTCTAGAGACTTCCATTGCAATTAAACTTCGAAAAATCACTCGCATGAACTTCTACAGGAGGCTGCAGGGGATCTACAGGAGTTTCTACAGGAGAATCTACAAGAGGAGGCCGAAAGTGGTCTTTGGAGGTTTGAAGGTGGAAAAATGGTGGGAAAAGGGAAATGAAAGTTGGATGAAGGTGTTGGAGGGTCTAGGACTCTGTCAATGAAGATCAGGAATGAAAAAGAGGGTTGGATTTGTTCAAAAGGAGAAGAAAGCAACTTTGTACAAAAACACAGAAATTAGGGCAAGTTGGTGAAACGAGGCGAATGAGTGGGGAAATCTGTGAGAGATGAATTGGTTCAGGCTATTTTATGGAGGAATGATAATTTCGAGCATTCTACAAGTGAGTTGCACACTTACTTCTCAAAACTAACCTAAGCAAGAACTGAAAAACAGAGTTTGTCTATTTTGACCTAAAATCTGACCTAAAAATAGAGTATTGCTGAACAGAACTTTATGAACAGAAGATTATGTGAGAAATTCATGGTAAATGATCATGAAATGGTCTAAGCATGTGGATCCAAACTAATATCTACTTTTTCAACTCAAAACATCACACTAGCAATTGCATAAAGGGAAAAAACTGTGTCTTTTGTGGCAGCAGTAATGCCTTGACCTCAAATCATGGTCCCAAGGAGGGAGAAAGGAGATCAAGACATGTTGGTAGAATTTTTGAATCTTTCTTTGTTACTATAGCAAACTACTTAAGTAACCTGAAGAAAGAAAAACTAATTTAACCCTCAAAAGAAACCTATTTTACCAAAGCAAGATTTAACCTAAACAATAGAAATCATCTTATGAATGCAAGAAAAAAACATATAAATACACAAAGGAGGTGTTGGGTAGCTTTGTTTTGGCCCCAAACCAAGAGATTCAGCCCTCTAGAAAAGATCAGTGATGTTTCAAAGCTGGATTCATCTTCATTGACCAAAAAATAATAGTTACATCACAAAACTGTCTGCAAAAAGAGCTCAAAAATGAGCTGAGTACAGGACTGCACAAAAGTGCGAAAATAGACTATCAAATGGCTAAACTACGAAGGCTTGAAGCCTTCTTATTTATGCAAGTGGGGACTCCCAAAAATCCTCCTAAACTTAAGGAACTCGGCTACCTAAACTGAAGATAATAGTAGCTCTACTAGACTTGCTCGGCTGCCCCTTTGGATCATCATTGTGGGCCCTTATACTCCGAGCTGCTGGTATATAACTCAAAGAAGGGGTCATTAATGTAGGAGACACCCCTTCTATAAGTCCTCAACCCTATTTCCTTGAGTTTGGCTCTCAATTTGCTCATAAATGCCTAGTCCTTGTCCAAAAATGTCCAAAAATCTGCAATAAACACTCATTAGATTATGTGGCAAAGTGACTATCCCCATTCACTCTTTTGACATAAATATATTCATAACATGCACAAAGCTATTGAGAATGGCAGATTAATGAGAATAATAGGCATAATGAGCCCATATAGTTACCCATTTCTAGGGCTCATGATCACCCCCCCCCCCGCTGAATGGGTTGCTCATCCTCTAAGCAACTAATCTAGTTCTTCATCTTTGATAGCTTTAACAGCTTCCCTGACATCCCAAGCCTCTGAGGTGATATCCCCTTCTTAATGATCAAAACCTGCTTTTCTGTCCACTTCCTCCCAATGTTTCTGTTCTTCTTCCTCTTTAACCCCTTCTAACAGTCCTAGTAGTAGTGAAGGACTGAATTTAAGGCCAATCCAATTGACTTTCAAGGTTTGCATTGATTGTTTATATAGGGGAACTCTCATCATAGCCTCCCTCAATCTGGTTGGGGAGTGATACTCCTTGATCTTTAGGCTATATGAAAAGGTATTCCACCTTCTCATGCATGCATGAAGGCAGTTATCACCAAATAGTCTCTCCATATCTTCAAAATGAGCGATAGCTTATGCTTGTCTATCAACATAATTCGGGAGGACTTGAGGATTGTCTACAAGGTGTTGATGGGCATAAATGAGAGCTAAGGGGTTTTCTAGTTCTGCCCTTATCATGAGGGGTTCACTTAGCTCCTTTGTCATGATCCTTTGAATTTCCACTGCCCTCTTATCTTCATGGCTCAACCAGGAAGCCATAACCATGAGCTGTAGGTCTCCTAGTGTAGCATTTGGATCCCATAAGTTCATGTATGGTAGTGCCATATTATGGAGGTAAAATTCTGCTAATTTAGCTCTATCCCCGGCTGAACTATTATCACATAAATGCACAAACTGATCATAATTCTATAATGGGATTGTGCCCCTCTGGGCCAATGTTTTGATATAGAATTGGATCCATTGGTCTTTGAGATATAGTGCACAGGATCTAGCTAGTTTCCTGCACTACAAGACCTCCATTGCCTAGCTGGCCATGCAGGCCATATGGGCTTCCTTTTCCTACAACTATTGTCTCAAAATCAACACTTCTGTTGCTGCCTGAGATTCTTTTTCTTGTTGTTGTCTTATCAGAATTTCATGATCGGTCAGTGGCTCTTCCTCTTGCTGTTTTTTCTCTGCTGCTTCATTATCTGCTAGGGGACCTTCTTGTTGTTGATGTCCTTCAAAAATTGACGATTTGTCTCCCCCTTGAGTTTCCTGTTCCTATAACTTCTTTTTCAACAATTCATTTTCTTCCTGTAGTTGGGCTCTTTTAATGCTCTCTATGTGCCTTACCATGCCCAACTCCCTTCTCAACTCTCTCAACTGGTCTTCCATGTGCCCTATATCTTCAACTCCTTTAGATTTAGCAATCTGCATCCAAGTGTGGGTTCTGACCCTTTCTTGTTCTAGTTCAAAGAAAAGAGGCACAATGAATTTTTGTGGGATGATCTTCCCACCTTCTAGAAGATTGTAATGTGAGCCTAAATTAGGTTGAGGGCTTGGCTCAGGGATTTCTTTTTCCTTACCTTCCTCTTGTGACTGTTCTTCTCCCTCATTTTCCAATTGTTCAGTTTCTTTCAGCTTAGCCAATGTTTTTTCTAGAGAGATTTGAGCTTCCCTGTAGGACTGCTTTGGAGTCCATCACTTTGATTCTTTCCTTCCAGGTCGAGGCTTTGGGACTCCCTCTCTCATAGGTGATAGAGATTTTGGAGGGAGATTCGTCCTTCTTCTTAGTAGGTGCATCCTCAATGATAATGGGTTCTTTGGATGGTGGCTAGGGCTTGCCCACCTTAATCCCGGTGCTCCTCCTAGCTTTGAAATACATGGATGTTTGTCTTTTTCTTTTTCCCTTTTGTTTTGCTGGAGTGCTCAATGCAGCAAGCACAACTGCTACTTCCTTTGCCAATGTTTCAAGGGATGTTCCTTTCTACTGTTCTTTTCCTTCATCTTCTGCAGTCTTTTCTATGTCAATTATTTTTGCTTGTGTCTCTGCTATCTCTGGTAGTGTCTTATCCTTTTCTTGTTGGGTCCCTGCCTCTCCTATGGCAGTCTTTTTCTGGGCTTTCTTGGGCTTTTTCTTCTCAACTTTTGTTCTTTTCCTCTTCTCTATTTTTGAGGCTGTTTTCTTTTCTGCCTTAGGTACAATAGTGGATTTGTCAAGTTTCTCCTCTTCTTTCTGCTTCTCCTCTGTTTCCTGTTCCTCCTCTATTTGAATATTTTGTGCCTCTTCATGAATTTCCTTCTCAATTTCCTCTTTCTCTTCCTCCTCCTCACTGCCAGATGGGCTAATGTCCTCAGTCAAGGTTTTGATGTCATCTCCCCTAGACATATTCCTGAAAATTTCCCAAGCTATGGGGATGGTGTATGTGTGTAAGGCATCTTCCACCAATAATTTAATGAGGCCATGGTGGGCCAGCTAGTCTGGGACCCTTGCATTCAACTTGGTGCCACATTCTATCAAGGACTGGAGGAGGAAATATGGGAGACTGAGTTTCCTAACTGTAGGTAGGTCCATCCTGTATCTCAATTCATGCAATAACCTGAAGTGATAACCATAAATTATACTGAACCTTCCTTCACACGTGATATGTTTCCTTATTTGGTAGCTGACTTCACTCCATGGAGGAGGTAAGCTTATCCTTCTAAACCCATTTTTATCGTCTACAAGATGCTCCTTAGGGTGAAAAAATGTCTTCTTAGCAGCCTGTCCCAATGTTTTTTCCTCCTTGCTCCAAGGGAGCCCAAGTGGAAGACCTATGATTCTGCTAATAAAATCAGGTGTAATCTCTAGCGTCAAACCCCTGAGGCTGACTGTAGCATGTGTTTTTGAATGGGGTCTTAAGGACATCAAAAATTCTTCAGTCACCTCATCATCATATCCATGAATTCTTTCAAAGAAAGACATTCAGTTTGCCCTAGTAAAGAGGGCCACCACCTCGGGGTGCTCATGCAATTTGTTGGAGTTCAAAGGCTCCTTTCTCATAAAACCTCTTGGCATGGTGTTTAGTGGTTTCTAAAAGTGCTCATATGAGGAAAAAACAACAATTTCCAAAATCAGAAACAGAGGGACAACTAAGTTATTTTTTTATTTTTTATTTTTTTTTTTTTTTGAAACTATAGGAGGAATTTCTCGTGAGCTTCTTCTTCACAACACTAATTTGCAATTTTCCCTTTCTTCAAACTGTTCTCAGCCTAAATTTGCTTATTGTTTCTTGGAAGAACTCAACATTTTGACAGAACAGGGACTATATAAAACAATAGTTTTTCACAGAGTAGACAGCTTGCAATTTCGTTTCCTTCCCAGGTTTGATTTTTATGATTACATCCCCCTTTTTTTACAGTAGAAAGTAAGGAAGAGGAAGGAAAATTTTGAATGCAGAGAAGGAAATGGAGAGACTGTGTAGAACTCAGAAAATACACAGCAGACTTTTGAATTTCTCTTTCCTTGCTTTTCTGCAACCAATATTCTATTTTTAGTCCACCACCTTATCTAGACATATCATATGCAAAGCAGGTTTTCGAGCCTACCTCATTCCCAACTCGAATTTGGCAAAAATTCTGAATTTTTCTGCTGCAGAGTTGCTCTCTATCCTTCTTGTATAAATCCTCCTATAGACGGTGTTCTTGCTCCTATAGAATGTAGTAGTGGTCCTGTAGAACCCGATAGGCGAGATGGGTTTTAAAAACTAGCAGAAAAAGCTTGGTTCATTGTTCTGAAGGTGGTAGATGAGCACTGCAGTCGAGGACTTCATAAATGAAAATGAAACAAAGGGTAATGGAGGCTTAGACCGCACTGTCCTTAACTGCTAGCGTAATCCGCAGTGAGGAGGTGAGGTGGCCAGATGGGTACGTTATCCCCATCCAAACCGTTGGTCCTACGCCAGTGTAATTATGGTTTTTCATGTTGCCTGACCACCATCACCTTCCTTACTCCCGTTATACACTGCCAAAACTACCGGATTTGAATGTTTCCCTCCGAAGTTGACATGCCACATGTGCTAACTGCGTATCTAATCGGCAGTTTGAATTGGACGTGGCTCAATTGAATTCCACGGGGGTGTGTAAACTGAATGAGGGTGGCCAGTTAGCTGGCCACTGATTCTGCTTAGTTGTGACCATTCTCATAGTTCATGCAGTTTTGAAATAATATTCATGCAATTGAGGAATAGGTTTAGCCACTTACCTGCTTAGTCATTGTTGTGCTATGCATGCTTCGGACTTTGGCACTTCATTTCCTCATTGTTGTTGCTGTTGCTGCTCTGCATGCTCAGCCTTCGACTTATGCTGATGATTTCTCGATTAAGATCCACTCCTTACATGCTTCATACATCCTGCTGCACTGACCTTGTCTCTGGAGTTTGTTTTTCAAAGGGATCAGCTCCTACAAGAATCCTACAAGATTTCCCATAGTTGCTTCTCCTTCTGGAATTCAGGATGATGCTTGAGCAAGCTTAAAAAAAACAAAGTTGACAAAGGTTCTAAATGAAAGAAATAGTAGCTAGGAGGTATCAGGTAATAATAAGTGAGAAGAACATTGCTACTTTATTTGAGATCATTTTTTGTGTTTACAGAATGAAAGAAGCAAATTTTTTGTATTTTGTCTGTGCAGGGAGAGAAATGCAAGTGGAAGTGTGAGTGCACAGGGGTGGAATAGAGAGCTAGGCGGATGGATGGTGGCTGGGAGGTCCACAGGCCTTCTAGATAAACTTCCAACCCTCGAGTTCTTTTCTAAACTTGATTTTGGCCTTCTTGTAGTTTCTACAGGATCCTCCTGTAGAATACACAGAGTTTCCTGTAGGACGTGAAATTTTCAAAACAAATGAGACCGAGGCTTGGAAAAGGATAACGGTGATGGAGGGATGGACTATGAAGGGTGTATGCAGCCTCGCCATGTCTTTTTCTCTTGTGTGACCCTCCTGCAACCTGTAATTTATTTAAAAGAAGTTAGGTTTTGTTTTTTTTTTTTTTTTCTCTTTTCTCTTCTTTTTTCTCTTTTTTTGGAGACAACTGGGGCGCCTCTAAGAGGTTTTCACCCTCACTACCTGCCCTAGGCACCTTCAAGAGGTTTTCACCCAGGGATCTTTTATTCTTTTTATGTTTTTTCTCTATTTTTTCCTTCTTCTTTTTTCTTTTTTTCTTGGCTCAAGGTGTGGGTGGAGTGGAGACAGGGACCTACTCCACTACCACCACTGTTTTTCCCAAATTCTCAATGAACTCTTGCTTGGAAAGGGACTTCCTGTAGATCTTCAATATATGCCCATTGATGAGCATGGGGATGGCTTCTTCATCTATGGTCTGGATAAGGACTGAACCATTATCATTGCATTTTTCTACTTTATATGGTCCCAGCCATCTTGTCCTCAGTTTTCTCTTGAAATCTTTATATCTTGAGTCATACAGCAGCGCCAAATCTCCTTACTGGAATTGTTTTTCTTTGAGGTGCCTGTCATGCCATATTTTTCTTTGAAGTTGGACTACCTCTGAGTGGAGTAGAGCCTGCATTCTTTGTTCATCCAATCCATTTAGCTGAAGCAATCTTTCCTTTTGTGCATGGCTGAGATCTAGGTCTAGCTGAGCTACCATCCTTAATGTGTTATATTCAAATTATGTTGACAGCAGAGCCTTCTTCCCATAGACTTGCTCATAGGGTGTAAACCCTGTGGTAGTTTTCTAGGTGGTGTTGTAGGCCCAGGTGGGCTCAACCAATCAATCTACCCAATATTTTCTGATGCTGCTCACTACCTTAGTCAAAATCCCTTTCAAAGCTCTGTTGGTGACTTCCACCTGTCCATTTGCTTATGGATGATAAGGGGTGGAAGTTCTGTGGTTAATCTTGTGGTGTGTGAGCAGGTCTTCAACCAAATTGGAGGTAAACTAACTCCCTTGATCTGTGACTAACTCTCTTAGGTAGCCAAACTTGTAGAAGATATTTTCCCTGAAAAACTCAGCTACTTTTTCTTCTGTTGTTGCTTTGATCACCTTTGTTTTTTCCCATTTTGTCAGATAATCAATACACACAATGATGTAATATTTCTGTTTTGAAGGAGGGTTGATAGGACCCACAAATTCCATGCCCCACTTCTCAAATGGCTCGAAAGTCACTTGAGGTTGCAAGGGCATATCATCCCATGGAGTCAGTTTCCCCATCCTTTGACATCGGTCACATTAGCTGATGTATCTCATGACATCTTGATGAAGAGTGGGCCAATAGTAACCTGCCTACAAAATTTTGAAGTTAGTCCTCTTTGTGCAAAGTGGCCCCCATAAGGCCCATCATGACAGGTTAGGAGGATGTCAAGGACTTCCTCATCCCTGACACATCACCTCAAAATCTGATCTGGGCCAAGTTTAAAAATATTTCCCCCAATCCAAGTGAATGGGGCACTTTTCCTCACAATCTTGCTCTTCTCTTTTGAGGACAGGTGTGGCGGAAACTGTGCTGAAACCAAGTAATTTGCTATATCATCAAACCATGGAGAGAGTACTGAAATAGAAAATAAGTGTTCATCTGGAATTTGATCATCCACCATTCCTTCTTCAACTGTAGGCAGATCTAGTCTAGACAGAAAATCAACAACAACATTTTCCTTACCTAGCTTATCAACAATAATCAAATCAAATTGTTGCAATAAAAGTAACCATCTAATGATACGAGCATTTACATCTGGTTTATTCATCAAATACCTAATTGCAGCATGATCAGTGTGTACGGATGTTTGATAGCTAGTAATATAGTTTCTAAACTTGTTTAGGGAATGGACTACAGCTAGGAGCTCCTTTTCAGTTACCATGTAGTTTAATTCTGCCTTGGACATGTTTTTATTGACAAAATATATGGCATAAGGCAACTTCTCTTCAACTTTCCTTAAGGCTACTCATGTCACTTTGTTCGAGGCATCTATGTGAATGTGGAAAGGTAGGGCTTAGTTTGGACCTCTCAAGATTGGGGTAGTTACCAGCTTATCTTTCAAGGTATCCAGAGCCTCTTGGCAGTTGTCAGTCCACATAAAATCAACATCTTTTCTCAAAAGACCAAACAATGGAGAGGCTAGCTTACTAAAATCCTTAATGAATCTTCTATAATACCCTGCTAAGCCTAGAAAACTCTGAACATCTCTTACCTTTTGAGGAGGTGGGACCCTTTGGATGATAGCAATCTTTGGGGATCCACCTATAATCCTTGCTGAGAAATTGTATGACCTAGCACGATCCCTTCAATCATCAAGAATTCAAATTTTTTAGGACTGAAGGATAGGTTCATCTCAATACACTTAGCTAAAACCTTTCCTAGGTTATTGAAAGCTTCCTGGAAGTTATAACCATAAGGGGTAAAGTCATCCATATAGATCTCCAATGAATCATGAAACAGTTCAGCAAATATGCTCAGTACTGCTCTCTGGAAAGTCGCAGGAGCATTGCACAACCCAAAAGGAAGGACCCAATATGCAAAGGTACCCCATAGACAAGTGAAAGTGGTCTTATCTTGGTCTTCCGAGCTGATTTGGATCTGGTTGTACCCTCTAAACCCATCTAGGAAGGAGAAGAACTTCTTCCCTGCTAGGCCATCTAAAACTTGATCTATGAAAGGCAAAGGGAAATGGTCCTTCTTGGTGGCCTTGTTCAGTTCCCATTAATCTACACATATTCTCCACTTCCTATTTTTATTTAGCACTAGCACCAAAGGAGAAACCCATTCATTATCAGAGATGGGGTAGGTGAATCCTGCATCCAACAACTTTTGCAGTTCTTCTTTTACAATGTCCTTAAGGGTTGGATTCATCCTCCTTTGAGGTTACCTGACTGGTTTACAATCTTCTTTAATGTAAATGTGATGAGTACAAACTGAAGGGTCGACTCCCTTCATCTCCTTATAACTCCAAGCAAAATCATCCAAATGATTCTTCAATAAGCTACACAATTCTTTCTCTTGAGAGGTGGATAGGGATGAGTTGATCTTTAAGGTTTTTTTTGGGCCAAATTCCACATTCTTAACTTGGAGGGAGGTTGGATCAGCCACATAGAGATTAACTAAAGGATTAGCTTGGGTTTCTTCCACCAGCTCTTCTAAGGGCAACACACTGGGGGGTGGGTTCTGAATCAAGTTCTCAAAAAAATAATCCCCGATTTGTGGACCCCCGATGGTAGCTCCTACTATACAAAATGGTGTAGAATAGACTTCATCCTCATCTTCCTCCTGCAACCAGAGAGGTAAATCATGTCCCAGTAGAGGCTGGGTAGGAGGATAGAGGACTAGCTGCTTGGACATATGCCCATTCTTGATTGTCATGTTCCTAGCTCAACAACTAATGTAGGCATCTGCAGTAGCCAACCAAGGTCTTCCCAGGATGAGTGGGTACCCAGTGAGCTTTTCCTTTGGTTGGAGAACCAGGAAATCAACAGGGTACTCCCAGGAATCAATAGAAACCATGACATCTTCCACAATCCCCTTAGGGGTCACAGTGGAGCGGTCTGCCAATTGCAGTACTGTTGAGGTCTTTCTTAAGGAACCTTGAAAGTTGAGTTTGAACATACTGTCCCTAGTCATCACATTAATGGCAGCCCCTAGATCAATCAAGGTATGGGGGATTATGGTGCCATTGATGTGGACATCGACTACAGGACTCCAAGGTCGAGATATTTCAGACAAATTACCTGCCCCAACATCAAGTCAGACGGTTGTCCTATGACATTGATAGTTGGGGCATCTCTCTTTCACCTGCCTAGGTGTCTGAAGCACTTCTGCTTGATCATCTTGTTGTATATAGGCACATCCTTTATGGCTTAGAGAAGTGGTATTTTTACACATAACTATTTCAGTTCTCTTAGAAGTTCATTTTCTTCTGGGGTCAGTTGTGTGGTTCCAATTAGTCTCTCAGGAAAGGCTAGAATTACATTGGGTTCACTTTCCTGTTTTTCTTCCTCAACCTCCTTAGGAGGAGGAGGTTGGCTATCTGGGAGAACCTTCTTAGATCGTAGGTTAATTTCCTGAATCTCCTGTTGGAATTATGTTTCTGGTATGGTTATATGTTACAGATGTTGTACTTGATGGCAACACCCATGGCAAGGATCTCAATATGATGAGAATTAAGAAGTACGCAGGAGAACAGTTCAGAAGTTGCGTACCCGCAGGTACGCCGTGCAGGGACCGTGGTCAGACACGCAGGTCAGCCATTCAGGAGGTGTGTACCCCCAGTGCACTCATTTCAAGGCAGAGAAAAGCACACGTGGGGTTACTTATGTATTTAGCCGACGGTATTTGTGTTATTATGGTTTTGGCTCGTGGTATTGATCCATGTTTTGAGGAAGAGCTTGCCTATATAAAGCAAAGGAGATCATTTGGCTTGGGTATGCTTTTGGGTTGAATATCTTAAGATCTGAAATATTGGGATATTGTTTCAAAATCTTGATCTATATGAAAGTGAAGTGGAAAGCGAATCTATGAAGGGTGATCTCTCGAGCGCTTGATCAGATCTGGGCATCCGTCAAACTGTAGCATACTGGTGATCTGCAAATTCGGCCCTAATTTGAAGTACGCAAGTGTTTAATGGTGCCTCTACGTGGGTACGCAGAGCAGAAACAGGCGAACTGCATGGGTACGCAGAGCAGAAGAAGGGTGACTGCATGGGTACGCGGCGCAGAAACAGGCGAACTGCGTGGGTACGCAGAGCAGTAGTGGTTCAAGTGCGTATGCACAGTAAAAGTACGCGGCACGATAGTCTTTCTGGGAGCATGCCTACTGTGCCAGTACGCGGCGCGATAGTGCATCTAAGTGCGTACTGTACGCAGCACGGTAGAAGAAGCAGTGCGTGGGCACGCAATGCAGCAGAAGGAACTTTGTGGGTATACGCAGAGAAGCAGAGGGTGAAGTGCGTAGCGACGCAGGCCAAAGAAAGGAAAGTTGCGTATTTGTCTCATGACTATCTGTTGACTGAATTTTTCTGTTGATAAGGTGTTCTGAGTTTAGTTCTGTTTTGTTGATCTGACTATGAAATCTACATGTACTTGATGATCATTTGATGTTTATGGATCCAGTTTGAAAATTTATGAAAAGTGGTCCTTGAAAGAAAAAGGTTGTAGCTCCCTTTCAGGAGAGACTGGAAAACGAGAGAGAGTTGTAGCTCTCTGCAGGTTGCAGCCTGCGTACTGGTAAAGGACTGCACCAGTACAAGATCATTGTAAAAGGAGTTTCTAATTGAAAGAAGATAGAGACATATTGCAGCAGGTGGTTTTCACCCACATTGGGTTTCCACCTTATATCTGGTGTTCTTTGATGTGACTGTCTGTTTTTCTTGTTCATGCTCATTATTTTATAGTACTGATATGCAAAAATAATTCAAAGTGAAAATAAGGAAGATTTGTTAAAAGGACTAGATAATACTGATTCACCCCCCTCTCAGTATTATTTTCAACAATTGGTATCAGAGCAGGTCCTTCTAAAGAAGCTTGATCGCTTGTAGGAAGATCTTTCATCATGAGAAACTATGATAGGGAAGCATCTATCAGGCCACCGGTTTTTGATGGGACAAACTTCATTTATTGGAAGGTAAGAGTTACTGCCTATCTTCAATCTCTTGGTATAGAAGTTTGGGACATCGTAGAGACAGGCTATGCTTTTCCTTCAACTACTCCTACAGATGTAGATGAGAAAAAGAAGTATGAAACAAAGGCAAAAGCAGTCAGTACCCTATTAGGATGTATATCCCAATCGGAATTCATGAAGGTAATGCACTATAAATCCGCAAAAGAGATATGGGACAAAATTTTTACGAGCTATGAAGAAGATGAACGAGGTAATGAATATAAATTGTTAATGGCATTTGAAGATGATGATTATATGGATGTTATAGATGTGGATTACTTTCATGAAGAAATTACTAGACTTAAGAGATGTATAGAAGAGAAGAATATGATCATTGATACTCTACAATTTCAAATTGATGAAAAGGAAAAACATCTTGAAAAATTAGAAGGTGAAATTGTTGGTCTTAGAAAAGAGATTGAGAAAACAAAAGCTATTAATCTTAAGTTTGTCAAAAGATCTGAAACTTTGGATGAGATTATCAATGTGCAGCGGTCTCCTCTAAACAAGACAGGTCTGGGCTATAATGGAGAAACTTCTCAAGCATCCACCTCAAAACGTTATCTTGATGCAGCAAGAAGAAATGAGCAAAAGCACAATGAAGACCATCAGGTAAAACAGGGACGAATTGCAAACAGAAACTATCAGGGGCCATCCATCTTAAGGGTGAACAAAAGCTACAACCAGCCACAGTAAAATCTTCTCAATTTGGTTCAAGAATAGATGACAAGAGAAATTACAATCAATTGGCTGGTAGATTCGATAACCGCAGAAGTTTCTTCAATGGACAATGCTTTTCTTGCCATAACTTTGGTCACAAAGCAGCTCAATGTGTTGCATATAAAACAATCATGACTAGGGAAGCTCCAAAACAAAGAAGTATGACAGAATTACAAAAAGGACCTACAACAACTTTTCGGCTCTTGAAAATGAAGTTGAATGTTCTATTTGCAATAACTTTGGTCATGAAGATTCTGAATGCAGGAGCAGGTTTCAGCAAAAAAAGGAACAAGCCTCAAGCACCAAAACATGGAGAATAAAGGAACCACAAACAGAAAGATGTGGGATAGCATTTTATGCAGAGGGACAAGAAAATCTATGGTACATTGACAGTGGATGTTCGAAGCATATGACAGGTGATAAAGAAAAACTTGAGTCATATTCCGCTCTAGAAAAGGGAAAGCAAGTCTCTTTTGGAAATGATACTCCTGCAACTATAAAAGGAAAAGGTATTGCTCAGTTAAAAGAAAATGTCAAGGCTGGAAATGTTTTGTATGTTGATGGATTGAAACATAATCTCCTAAGTGTCAGTCAAATGTGTGATCAAAGAACCGAGGTAATATTCAGGTCAAATGGATGTCTTGTTCGTGATCTTGATACAGGTAAAACAGTGATCAAGGGCAAAAGAACTCCAAATAATCTGTACATATTTGAAGAAGGACAACAACAATGCTATCTAAGCAAGGATGATGAGCACTGGTTATGGCATCGGAGGTTGGGACATCTAAGCTTTTCACAAATAAGGAAAGCATGCAAATATCAGGCAGTTCGCGATCTTCCAGATATCAAAATTCCTGACAACACCATATGCAAATCATGTCAGTTTGGAAAACAAACCAGAACTAACTTTCCAGAGAAGGAAGGATCAGCTAGCATGCCTCTTGAGCTAGTACATACAGATACATGCGGTCCTTTCAGAAAAATAACACCTCGAGGAGAAGAATACTTGATATTATTCATTGACGATTTCTCCAGGTTTGTCTGGTTAGGACTTATGAAGCACAAAGATGAAGCATTCGAAAAATTCAAAGCCTTCAAAGCCTTAGCTGAAAATGAATCGGGTCACAAAATTAAGTGCCTCAGATCCGACAGAGGTGGGGAGTTTACCTCAAATGAATTTTTTGATTTCTGTGAAGAACATGGGATAAGAAGAGAATTCTCTACAGCTAGAACTCCTCAGCAAAATGGAGTTGTGGAAAGAATGAACAGAATATTCCAACAAATGGCCTTTGCTATGCTTGATGAATCAGGGACTCCCTCAACTTTCTGGGGTGAAGCTGCTCATGCTGCGGTTGTTATTCTAAACAAAACAAATGTCTGGGTGAATAACACTCAAACTCCTCATGAGCTCTGGAATGGTAAGACTCCTTCGGTAAAGCACTTCAAAATCTTTGGGAGCAAATGCTATATTAAGAATACTGATGAGCAGCTTGGCAAACTTGAACCTAGAGCAGATGAAGGCATTCTTCTTGGTTACTCTCCACATAGCAAAGCATACAAGTTCTACAATAAAAGACTTGGCAGAATTATTTAAAGCATTGATGTAGTGGTTGATGAGAAGGGATACATCCCTAGACAAGTACATCATGAAGACATCGAAGAAGATGAAGGCTACCCTCAACAACAGAATGATGAAGAACCTCAAGAAGAAGAACCTCAAGAAGAAACAGAGGAGCAGACAAGAATAGAAGAAAAGACTCCATCCAGATATGTTCAGAATAATCATCCAGAATCTCAGATTATGGGGCAGAAAGAAGCAGGTGTACAAACAAGAAGAACAGTTGCAGAAGCCTCAAGCTATTTGGCATTACTCTCCTCTACTGAACCACAAAATGTGAAAGAGGCATGCAAAGATGAATGTTGGATAAAAGCAATGGATGAATAACTTGAGCAAATCGAAAGGAACAACACCTGGGCACTGGTTCCTAGACCAAAGGATAAGAATGTTATCGGAACAAAATGGGTGGTCAAAAATAAATTGAATGAAAATGGAGAAGTAATTA
>APFE030895072.1:479658-493960 GCA_000404065.3 Pinus taeda
GAATCTGTGAAGGGTGATCTCTCGAGCGCTTGATCAGATCTGGGCATCCGTCTAACTGTAGCATACTGGTGATCTGCAAATTCGGCCCTAATCTGAAGTACGCAGGTGTTTAATGGTGCCTCTACGTGGGTACGCAGAGCAGAAACAGGCGAACTGCGTGGGTACACAGAGCAGAAAAAGGGTGACTGCGTGGGTACGCAGAGCAGAAACAGGCGAACTGCGTGGGTACGCAGAGCAGCAGTGGTTCAGGTGCGTACGCACAGTAAAAGTACGCGGCGTGATAGTCTTTATGGGTGCGTGCCTACTGTGCCAGTACGTGGCGCGATAGTGCATCTCAGTGCATACTGTACGCAGCGTGGTAGAAGAAGAAGTGCGTGGGCACGCAGTGCAGCAGAAGGAACTCTGCGGTTATACGCAGAGAAGTAGAGGGTGAAGTGCGTAGCGACGCAGGCCAAAGAAAGGAAAGTTGCGTATCTGTCTCATGACTATCTGTTGACTGAATTTTTATGTTGATAAGGTGTTCTGGGTTTAGTTATGTTTTGTTGATCTCACTATGAAATCTACATGTACTTGATGATCATTTGATGTTTATGGATCCAGTTTGAAAATTTATGAAAAGTGGTCCTTGAAAGAAAAAGAAGTAGGGGGTTGTAGCTCCCTTCCAGGAGAGACTGAAAAACGAAGAGAGTTGTAGCCTCTACAGGTGCAGCCTCGTACTAGTAAACTGCACCAGTACAAGACCATTGTAAAAGGAGTTTCTAATTTGAAAAGAAGATAGAGACATAATGCAACAGGGGTTTCACCCACATTGGTTTCCACATTTATATCTGGTGTTCTATGATGGACTGTCTGTTGTTCTTGTTCATGCTCATTATTTTATGGTACTGATATGCAAAAATAATTCAAAGTGTAAATAAAGAAGATTTGGTAAAAGAACTAGATAATACTGATTCACCCCCCCCTCTCAGTATTATTTCCAACATCTCCACAGCATAGGTTGGGCATGATGTTTCCCCACTATATACCTACTGGGCCTGTCGATTGTTGGGGTTCAGATTCAGTTGAGCAGGTATTTGGGGTTGTCTTGGAGGAGAAGGAGGTAATGGTTGTGGTTGAGTAGGTGGCGGAGGCAAAAGAGTGGGAGGACAATTATACTGGGGCCTCCACCCCTAATGAGTTGCATTCCACTAAGGTTGTGGCTAAGCATAAGAGTGAAACGAGTGAGCAACTGGCAAAGACTGGTATTGAGGAGGATATGACCAAGGAGGGGCTGGGGACCAAGAAGGATGAGCAGGGGGACCCCAAGAAGGCATGGAAGTGGCTTGATTGGGGTGGTAATAGCTTTGGGAGGTCCCTTGCATTCCCTACTGGTATAGTCTGGGTCCATGTAGCCTCCTTTGGTTCATGAAATAGAGTGATTCAGTGGCTCCTTCAGCCCCCTGATATGTAGCTTTGATTCTGGGCAAGGAAGGGCGCTAATTTGTAGGATGGTCTTGTTTACATACTACACACACTTCTATAGAGTGCAGTGGACACTCGTTCCTAGGATGCTTTCTCGTGCACCCGGGACAAAATATGGCCAAAGCTCTCTCGGCTTCCTCTTGTTTCTTTTTGATATGCAAGGTATCCATTTACACGGCAAGAGTCTGCCCCACCTTGCTCTTGAAATCTTCCAGTCAATTCTCAAGTTTGTTTCTAAGGGATGAGTTGGATGAGGATGTACTAGCTAATGGTCGACTTCCCCTACCCCTCTCCCTAGCTGAACTAGAATGGTTTCTAAACATAGTCTTTATGTCATCATAAGGTAGTTGGTGGATGTCTCCCCTAGCCAGCAAATGGAGGGTATCTAAAAGGTCTTCACAGACTCCTCTGAGTAAAACCAACTTCAGAGATTCAGGGTCAAGTGTGCACCTGGCCCTTTTATAACTGAGTTGAAACCTCTCTTCATAGTCTTCCAAAGATTCATCACTACCCATGGTCATTCGAAAGATTTCTTCCTTGGTTTCCTTTGACCTGCAATAGTCCCAATATTTGTTGTTAAAGGCTTGCTGCATCTGAGCCCAAGTTGTGATAATGTTTCCAGGTAACCCCATGAACTAGCACCAGGTTGCATCCTTGAGGGTAGAAGGAAACAGTTTCAACTTCTGCTCGTCTTCTGCATACTCATAGGTTCGACAAAGAACAACAAATTCAAACAAGAAAGTATCAGGATCTTTGATAGTCAGTCCATGGAAATTAGGTAAGGCTGAAGGACTTATGTTTTTCATTTTTGTGTCCCCATTGGTCTCCCAGATAGGAAAGGCACCTTCTATTCTTTCCCCATTCCCTCTAACGTTTCTGTTTTCAGCCATGGTCTCAGGAGGAATGGTTTCTTTCTCTTCTTTTGTTATAGGATGTTTGTATACCTCTGCAAGTTAACCTATAGGATCTTCTAAATCACTGCCACCAAAGAAGAGAGAAGGGTGACTCAGTGATGTGTTGGGGGTGTTGGGTAGGAATTTTCCTGAATTGTCTCTGTTCCTACAAGGCATGAAAGGAAATCTCTCTTTTTTTTGGCGATTTTTGTGTTTCTTTTTCTACTTGTAACTGCAAAAACTGAAATGGATTAAACAGCAAATTACAACTAACTAAAATAAACCTTTCTGAAATGAAAATTTCAAAATGGAAATGAAAGCAGGAAATGTCTAATCTACGCTTGCTGAAATGAAATTGCAGAATTGAAATGAAAGCAGGAAATGACTAATCTACTTTCGCTGAAATGAAATTGCAGAATTGAAATGAAAGCAAGAAATGTCTAATCTATTTTTTTTGAAATGAAATTGTAGATTTGAAATGAAAGCAAGAAACATCTAATCTACTTTTGCTGAAATGAAATTGCAGAATTGAAATTAAACAACTACTCTACTTTTTGTGGAAATAAATTACTTAGCAGAATGTTGCAGTAGAAAATAGAAGAAAAGCAGTAATCACAAAATACTTTGATGCTTCCTCGGCAATGGCACCAAAAAGAGTGGTGAGCTCCAGTATTGCAGCAATAATGTTGCAACTCCTATGTCTTCCTTCTTTACTTTTATCAACCCTGTAGTTCGTAACAAACTTGGAAGCGATGGTGCTGTATGCATAAGTACTAGCTCTTACTGCAGGCTGTCACTTAATTAGCTGGCACAAGTTTGCTAGGAGCTTAAGCCAACTTCTATGAGTCCTTAGAAGAAGCTATTACTGTGATGGAAGAGAGCTAATTCTACAGGGGCTATTCTACTTGTAGAAAGAGAAGGAACATTGTAATGAAACACAAACCCTAGCAAACCACAATTGTGCAAGAAAAGAGATAGAAACTACTGAAATGGGTGCCATTAACTTCTGAAAAGGTAAATTTCATTTATTCAAGCTACTTCTGAAGAGAAACGAGAAGAAATCATATTTTTGTACTTTTGAGTATTTTTATGTGGCATTATTATGCTTATGGTTTGACTGTTTGCAACTGTGCAGAGGTTTGGTGGCAAAAGAAGATGGGGTTGGATTTTGCTGAAGATGAGGAAGGTGTGGAGGGATCCTAAGAAGTCCCTAGTACCCTTCTGGAGACTTCCATTGCAATCAGACTTCGAAAAATTGCTTGCATGAACTTCTACAAGAGGCTACAAGGGATCTACAGGAGAATCTACAGGAGGAGGCTGAAAGTGGTTTTTGGAGGTTTGAAGGTGGGGAAATGGTGGGAAAGTGGAAATGAAGGCTGGATGAAGGTGTTGGAGGGTCTAGGACTCTGTCAATGAAGATCAGGAATGAAAGAGAGGGTTGGATTTGTTCAAAAGGAAAAGAAAGCAACTTTATACAAATATGCAGAAATTAGGGCAGGTTGGTGAAACAAGGCAAATGAGTGGGGAAATCTATGAGAGATGAACTAGTTCAAGCTATGTTATGGAGGAATAATAAGCTGGAGTGTTCTACAAGTGAGCTTCACACTTACTTCTCAAAACTGACTTAAGAAAGAACTGAAAAACAGAGTTTGTCTATTTTCACGTAAAATCTGACCTAAAAACAGAGTACTATTGAACAGAACTTTATGAACAGAAGATTATATGAGAAATTCATGGTAAATGATCATTAAATGGTCTAAGCATCTGGATCCAAACTATTATCTACTTTTTCAACTCAAAACATCACACTAGCAATTGCATAAAGGGCAAAAACTGTGTTTTTGGTGGAAGCAATAGTGCCTTGACCTCAAATCATGGTCCCAAGGCGGGAGAAAGGAGATCAAGACTTGTTGGTAGCATTTTTGGATCTTTCTCTATTACTATAGCAAACTACTTAACCAACTTGAAGCAAGAACAACTAATTTAACCATAAAAAACAACCTATTTTACCAAAGCAAGATTTAACCTAAACAATAGAAATCAGCTTATGAATGCAAGAAAAAAACATATAAATACACAAAGGAGGTGTTGGGCAGCTTGGGTTGGGCCCTAACCCAAGAGCTTCAGCCCTCTAGAAAATACCAGTGCTAGTTCAAAGCTGGATTCATCTTCATTGATCAAAAAACAATAGTTACATCACAAAACTGTCTGCAGAAAGAGCTCGAAAATGAGTTGAGTACAGGACTACACAAAAGTGCGAAAATAGGCTATCAAATGGCTAACCTAATAAGTCTTGAAGCCTTATTATTTATACAACTGGGGACTCCCAACAGTCCTCCTAAACTTAAGGAACTTGGTTGCCTAAACTGAAGATAACAGCAACTCTACTAGACTTGATCGGTTGCCCCTTTGGATCATCATTATGGGCCTTTGTACTTCGAACTGCTGGTGGAGAAATCAAGGAAGGGGTCATTAATGCAAGAGATACCCATCCTATAAGTCCTCAGCCCTATTTCCTCAAGTTTGGCTACCAATCTGCTCATAAATGGCCGGTCCTTATCCAAAAATGTCCAAAAATCTGCAATAAACACTCATTAGATTATGTGGCAAAGTGACTATCCCCATTCACTCTTTTGACATAAATATATTCAAAAACATGCACAAAACTATTGAGAATGGTGGATTAAATGAGAATAATAGGCATAATGAGCCCATATAGTTACACATTTCTGGGGCTCATCAGTAGCAGTCATAATGGATCTTATCTCGTGCCTAAGAAACTCTTGTTTAATCTCCTCCCAACTCCAACCAGACATGTAGCAGATTGCTCGACTCACACATAGGCAAAAATCACGCTTCGAATTCTCAACAAGCTAATTATGTGAATGTGTATCAAGGTGTCATATTTAATACCTTTTTCAAATTCAAACTCCTCAATATCCTTCAGGTCCTCCTCATAAATGTGAATTTGGTGGCAGGTTTTCTGAGATATGCTCCTTAAATGTGTTCCCCCTGCTCCTTGTAATGGTAATTTCCCTATCAAATCAACTGTAGAAACTCCTATGGTCATATTATGGATGAACTGCATCAGGCCCTTCCCCACAACGTAGTTACCCCTTCTCTATCATAGCTTCCTCCATCTATTCCATCCTCTAGAATATCGCATAGCCCTCCCTCTTCGACAAAGTCCTTCTTTGGAAGAGTACTTTATAGTCCTGTGCTTCCTTCCAACTGCCTATAGCACTAAAAATTTCCTTCGTCCATATAGTCATTGCGAATCCTAGGGATGGAATAATCCTTGTAGAGCTTCAACCTACTACCATTTACTCATCCAACAAATAATTCTCCATTTAGATTCGTGAGCTGAACTGTGCCACCATTTGAGATATCCCTGATATCATATGGTCCTAGCCAATGCATCCTAAACTTACCAGTGAACTTTGAGAACTTACTATCATACAGCAGAACCAAGTCACTATTCTTAAAATTTCTCTGCTTAATATGTCGATCATACCATGCCTTTTCTCGGGTTTTCTGTACTTGTTGGTGAAATCCGAAAAGAAAGTGATCTTATTCTAACATGAGCAGTTTTTCCAACCTATCCTCCATAATATTTTTGTTTACCACATCTGTAAAGGCCACAATCTGAGGACTGGGCACTATGTATTCCATAGGCATTACAGCTTCCTGGCCATACACCAGTCTAAATAGAGTCTTTTTTGTCAACTTCTTGCAAGTAGTCTTGTATGCTCAAAACATTTTTGGTATGTGCACATCCCAATCATTCCTGTTGACGTTTCATACTTTATTCAAAGCTCTCTCTCTCAAATTTTGTTTAAAGCCTCAACCGTGCCATTCACCTGAGGATGATAAGGCATGCTTTTCTGATGATGTACCTAAAACTCCTCCGTTAGTGCTTTAATAGTGTTGTGAAAGAAATGTGAACCTCTATTGTTCATTAGGATCTTTGGGCATCCAAACCTTGATAATATATTCTCAAAGATAAAGTGTGCAGCAGTGTTTGCACTGCAATCCTTTATCAGTTGAGCTTCAACCCACCTGGTCAAATATTTCATCTCAGTAATAATGTATCACACGCCAGTCTTCTTCCCTGGTGGATTGATCTGTCCAACAAAGTCAATCACCCACTTATCAAATGCCTTCAAGGTGACTTGTGGATTCAGCGATAACTCATCCCTTCTCGATGGTCTTCCAGTCCTCTAGCAGACATCGCAAGCACCACAATATTCTTTGGAATTATTGTGCACCATGGGCCACCAAAGTCCCGCTCTTAAAATCTTCTACGCAATGGCCTTTCTTGCATAATATCGTCCTGCAACACCATCATGTGCTCCTAACAAAATACTCTTCCATTCATGCTCATGGACATATCTACGCAATATCTCATCAAGGCCCATTTTATACAAATGTCTGACAATCAGAGAAAATTGGCAGCTCAACATATGAGTTCTTTCTTCTGTTGAGTTGTATACTCCATAGGGGTTACTCTAATAGACAAAAAGTAGATGATATTATCAAAATCATCATCAACAAATCGTACTGCAAAAATCTATGCATTGGATAGTCCTTCTTCAATATTGGTTGGTTCTTTCCATTCTCAGTTCTATAAAAGTGATATGTCACAGCATTCAATCATCTATAACCTCAAAATTGTACTCTTGGAACAGAAATAGTCACCTTCAGATCTTTTCCTCCAACGCAGGCTTGTTCACCAAGTAATTTAGAGTCGAATGGTCCATGAACATCTTGAAGTGCGTGCCTAATAAGTAATGTCTGAATTTTTATAGCATGTACACCATAGTTAAGCCCTCTCATTCCGTTATGGAATAATTTCTTTCTACCTTAGATAACTTCTGACTTGCAAATGTGATGGGGTGATCAAGATCCCCTTCTCCTATTTGTGCTAAGAAATCCCCCAAAGCTATGGATGATGCATCTACATGGACGTGAAATTCCTTCTTCCAATTTGAAAACACCAGAATCGACATAGTGACCATTTTTTCCTTTAAGATGTCGAGGCTCTCTTAACATTCATTGTTCCAACAAAAGGTAGAATCTTTCTTTAGTAACTTTTCCATTGGCACAATGATTTGCATAAGCCTTTATGAACTTCTGATAGTAACCAGTATGTCCAAGAGTCACACATAGCTACTTTACATTCCTCGATGGATCCAAATTGATAATAACAATGATTTTGGTAGGGTCCATGTTGAGTTCCAATTGATGATGTCAATTAGAGCTTAATTTAATGTCAACCCAGGAAGGTAAACTTAGAAGCGCTTATCTAAAATATATAGATTTAGAAGGATTCCTAATTTGTCCAAGATCTTAAAGTCCCCTTACAAGAACATATTCATTAAGACCTCTTTCAATAACTAATCAAACCTAGATTTAACAATTGTTTGAGATCTATGGTTCTCTTACAAGAACATATTCTACAAGATCTCTTCCAATATTAGAACATCTAATAAAAACTTAAAAGCCTAGATCTAATAATTGTTTGAAATCTTACAGTTCTCTTACAAGAACACTTTCAAATAAGACTCTTCCAATATTAGAACATTTAACAAAAACTTGAAAACTGCAAACAAAAACATAAAATAAATTATACCTAAAATAAACAAATAAGCATGCAAGTGAGGCTATGTGGGCCCTCCGTAACTCCACAAGCACACCACTTCAATGGAGACTCAAATGTAGAAGAAAAATTGAAGTATGATCCTTTATTCCAAAATCTCCATTACAAACCAACTCTAATATTACAACTCTAAGCTTCTAAGATTACAAACTCCAAAATTCTAAGATTACAAAAACTTCAAGATTACAAAACTTCAAGATTACAAATGGAGGAGATTGTACTCCTATTTATACAATGGGATGAGTAACAAACTCATAATGATCATCCACTAATCTCTCTTTAGTTCCATAAATCTCTCAACCATCTAGACACATAACCCCCTTTTGTCCTTGATCTTCTCCATGAGGTTTATCTCTTCAAATTCGAATTTGATCATTCAAGGCCATATAAAGGTGCCTTGGAAGCTTCCTTGGCACCTACACATGTCACAAAAACAACCCACTTTCCATATATAAAGTAAAATATATTATTTTCTAATATTTAATCAATAATTTCTCTTAAAAATGCTTAAAAATAAATAATATTTGTAAAATATAAATGAGACCCATTAATGGTGAATAATATGGAAAATGAAGTGACATGGTGGTGAATAATGGGTGATATAATGGAAACATAGGTAAAAAAATGTATGGTAATGAGTGATATTTGTATGACATTTTGAAGCCCAAACAGTCCACCATCAACCCTTGTTTTCAAACAACATGTCCCAATAATATCCCATAGGGTACACAAAAAATGCACATCTTTAGATTCAACAAAATCTAATATTTTATGTAGTTATCTAACATAAAATGCAGGCTTGAAACATGCTTCTTTACTAGTCCAAAGAATGTCCAGTCATCAAAGTAAACCTACAGAAATTTGTGGATGAATTCCTTAAACGCTGCGACGACCACCATGGAAAATATCGCATGTACATTCTTCAACCCAAATGTCATGACTATATACTGAAATTATCCCCCTTTAGTAGAAAAAGTTTTCTTACTCCTATCCTCAGGTGCAATCTTGATCTGATGGTACCCTGAAAACCCATCTATGAAGGAGTAGGCCTCCTGTCCTCCAACATTCTCTAAAACTTCATCAGTGAACAGTGTTGGGAATGGATCATGTACACATGCATCATTCAACTTTCTTAAATCAACACAAATCCTTATTTCTCCCTTAGTATTTTTCTCATGCACTACCATTGGGCTTACCCATTCATATTCTTCCACAGGTTCAATTATTTCAGCTACCAACATCTTATCAAGCTCCTGCTTCACCTTTTCCTTGTATTTTGGGTTTTATCCTATATGGTCGTTGGTTTACAGGTTTCACATCTGGCTTCAAAGTGATCTTCATTACACCCAAATTTCCTACAATATGGTTCATCTCTGAAAACTTCGTCGAAAAAAGAGCTCAGTACTTATGCAGTAATTTGACAACCTTTCCTACTGTATCCTTATCCCAGTAATCACCAATGCGTGCAAACTTGGGCTCTGATAATGAACCTATATTAACTTGCTTCGTCTTAACAGGCTATGATATGTTAGGTATCTCAACGTTTGGTCCCCCAACCTCATGTTGTCCTTCTAATTCAGGGATGTTGATGTTGCGGATCATCCTCGCCTTCTTCCTTGGTTATATTATAGCATTCTAGAGCATGTTGCAACTGTGAGTTCTAGTCATAGGCTCTTTCAGTGTCTGAAAAATTGTTGCTTTGATCTCCTGAAGTGCATCATCTATACACTAAAACCAATATTTGAAACTAAAAGTTAGTAGGAAACTTTGCTTCATATCATACCAATCAGCGGTGCCATGGTGCAACTCCATTTCTAGATACCAATTCATTGGAATTACATCCAAAGTATGATAAAATGTGTACCTACTCTGATTGAGGTTCTTTGCCCCATGCTTTGGCCCAACGAGACAAATGTTCCTGAGTATCATCCTTACCATTATATTTCTCAGTGAGCCTTTTTTTGCATAACCAAACTTGAGCCTTGTCTATCGATGGTACTCCCTCCAATCTCCTATGTTATCTTTATGTGTACCCCACCATCACGCAAGGATAGCCCTTAGAGCTATATCCAAGGCTTCGAATCGTTGTTCTTCCGGTATGTCCCTTCTAAAACTATCAAGAAATATGCTGACATCACCTATCCCATCATAATATGGAAAATTATGTACCTCAATTGATATGCAGCGAAGAGATTTTATCGGTCTATTATAGGGCAAAGTAGAAAATTCGTGCAACCAGTTATGTTAGTTCTCCAATTCTTCATCTGAGTCTGAATGACATGAAATATCCTTCTCCCACCTTATCCTTCCATATGCGGTGGGGTTGATCCAATCCTCATCTCGCGTTTAATTTATATATGTGTTCAATATCTTCATCATTGTATTCTTTGCAGACAAGTTCTATATATCGTGCTCCTTTAGAGGGATCTAAAGGAACACCGACCCTGGTACCATTATTTTCAAACACCATACTCCTTGTCTTCAAATTCATTATCACATTCATATCAAAAGCCCAATCAAGTCCAAGTAACACTGGATATGGATTGTTGTCATCTACAATCTCAATAAATTCAAAGTCTGCTACTACGCTTTCTCCTTCAATATCCACAACAACTCCATGCAATCAACCCATGGGGATAATCTTTTGTTGATTGGCCATGCGCAACTGAATCAGTGACCATTGCAACTTGAGTTCCCTCATTCGCAACCAAGTTTGCTTTGGAAATACATTTGCATCATATCCTAAGTGAAGAATTACCTGATCCATTTTGAATTCACTAATCTACGTAGTTAATCACATCTCTTGTCCATTTATTTTATTATTTTTGTTTATCTTGCTTACTACGTGTTGTTCAGCTTGTGGATTTTCTTTACCAGCACAGTTATTAATTAGCTCTTGTAATCCTTCTACTTCTTTTTTATTTCTAAGCAACATCATGCATGTCTGGAGAAATGATTTCAGAATAGTTGAATCATAATTCTTCGTCGCGGTAGCGAATTCAAAATTACTCTTTCATGGCACTAATTTCATTTGCATCCTTGAGGTTGAAGCTCTCAAGTCCATGAAACTCTTCTTTGCTTCCATGAAGTTTTCCTTCTCCCTCTACATATTGAACCCAATACTCTTCTCTCCTGCCTTCCTAACCCATGCATCAGCCACAGGATGTTTACCCTATGCCTTATCTTCTCCTATAGCCATACCACTTTGTGTTACTATATTAATGCTTGGATCATCCTTGTGTGGTTCGTATCTCGTCATTTGTAAATTCTACACAGGTTTTTGATTCTTCTTTCCTGCATCTTAGTCATTAAAATAGGGAAATCCTCTATCACTTGGTCAAACTATCTACAATATTGATAGTAAGGGTGAGTGGGGTTCTAAAAATCCTACTCAAAATGTCTAGCTTTTCCACAGTTATAGCATATGATATGACCCCGACCTTGTTGAGCACCCCTTGCTCGACCACATCCTCGACCTTGAAATCCTCTGCAGGCCGCAGGTGAACCATGATCTTCCTATGTGCGGCCTTCATCTTGTATCCTATATGTCGAAGTTTCATCCATCATTAAATCATAGTTGTGACAATCATTCTCGTCATGTTCTACTGATCAACAAAAGTTACAAAATAAATGCCTTGGCGACTGCACATATTTCTGTAATAAATAATAGTGTCCAGTTGGATGTTGGCCCTCAACTTGGAAGATACTACACCAGAGACTAGGTATGGTACTTGGTCTAGCACTAGGCTTTGGCTTCAAAGTATTGGGACCTCCAGTAGCAACATAATCATGATAAACAGGACACTGGTCCTTATACTAACCCTCCACTTTACACTTTCTACACCAAACATCTGACCACATCTTAGACCGAGCTTCCTTTACTTTCTTCAAATCTTGCAACTCCATATGAAAGCTTATTAACTGGGACTATATCTGTTGAACCCCTATGTGAGTATCTTGTACTGACGAAGCTTTCAACTTCATCATGATTTCTAATGCTTTTGCCTGCATCCCAATCTTTTGTTGCAATAATGGTAATCTGGGATGTGGCAATAGTGCAGCTATATACCACTCTTTGTGTTGTTTGTCGAAGATCTAGAAGTTGACTTGTCTCAACAAGCATTTTAACCTCTGATCTACATCCTAAGTAGTCTCGTTGACTGATTTCTTAATTTATTTTATTTTTGTAATGCATTGTGATTGCAACTTGGGCTTCTTGAACTCTACACTGAGTGTGCTCTTCATCTCAGCTAGCAAAGCAGATGGGTGAGTTGTACTATACTTGATATACCGTGATAGTTCTTTTTCCTGTAGCACTATGACAACTTGTGATTTCCTTATATCGTCATCATTGATCTGTTGTGTTTTCCACATAGCTTCTGTGAAAAACCAAAATTGATCAGGATCCTCTGATCCCTCGCCCTTAAAAATAGGCATCTTCACTACGTTAGCCATGTTAAATGGTGGAGGTGGGGGTGGAGGTGTAGGTGTATGAGGTGGAGGTGAAGGTGGATATGGAGTGGTTAGATTGTGAATCCCATAAGTGCCTTGATTTTCTGACTGTGACACACCTCTAGGTGTACTAGGGTTGCTCCTTCCTTATTCACTTTTTGATTCACCCAATAATGGATTGTACTCACCATCAAGGAATTTATCAAGGTCTATTCTTAACATTTTTCCACTTCACGTAGATCTAGTTTGACTTATTTTAAACATTCATTCATAGGAAGTACACACTTTTCATATAACAACATCTTAATCAAGAGCTTTAAAGAATTTAGGTACTTACTGGTGGGCTCCAGTATTGTAGCAATAATGCTACAACTCCTGGGACTCCCTTCTTTACTTTTATCAACCTGGTAGTTCGTAACAAACTTGGAAGCGACGGTGTTGTATGCACAAGTACTAGCTCTTGCCGCAGCTGTCACTTGGTTAGCTGGCACAAGTCCGCTAGGGGCTTAAGCCAACTTCTATGAGCTCTAAGAAGAATCTTTTTAACTGATGGATGGAAGCTAACTTGAAGGAAGCTAATCTACTTGCGGAAAGAAACTGAAAAGCTTGAAAGAAAACGCAAACCCTAGCAAACCCTAATTTTACCAGCTAGCCCTACTGATGCAAGAAAGACGACACAAGCTACTGGGAGAGATGCCATTGACTTATAAGAAGGTAAAATGCATGTGTCTAAGCTACTTCTATAGTAAAATCTGAAGAAAACATCTTTTTGTATTTTTGAACAAGTTGTCAGAATTATCATGCATGTGATTTAACTGTTTTTTACAATGCAGAGGTGGATTGGCGAGAGGAAATGCTTGCAGGAGGTCGGGAAGGTTCAGAGAGGGCCTAAGGAGTCCATAACACCCTTCCAAAGAGTTTCACAGAGTTTGGCTATCAAGAAACTGTTGTCGTGAGCTTCTATAGGAAGTCTACAGGGGTTCTAAAGGATGTTCTGGAATTTCTACAGGGTGTCTGTAATTTTCTACAAGATGTTCAGAAATGGGATTTTGGAGGATCGATGGAGGAAGAAAGATCAAGGAGTGGGTATGGAGGTGAGATAAGGGTGTGAGGAGGTCTAGGGCTTGTTGAATGGAGCTGAGGAGTGGCGAGGATGGTTGGATTTGTTCAAGGAGGAGTGGAGCAATGTTGCACAAAAATATGGGAATTAGGGCAAAGTGAGCAAATGGAAAACATGAGGCAAGAATCTGACCTGGAGGATGGAGTAGGTAGGATTGATGGAGTATGGGTAGATGAAGAAGTACTATAGGTGCTCTGCAAGTTATTTTTCGAATTGGACAAACGACGACTTGGAAAATCAAGGACCTAATTACTTCAACCTAATCTGACCTAGGTAACAGCAAAGAAAATGAACAAAATTCTATTTGCAACGAAATCATGTGAAGTAACTATGCAACTAAGCAACCATGGACCTAAACATGTAACCACAACTGATATCAACTTCGGCAAATGAGAATCTAACACTAATAATTGCATGGTGAAGCAAAGACAGTGTTTTTGTTGGCAGCAAGGTCACCTTTGTCCCAGCGCACGATCCCATTGAGGGAGAGGTGAGATCAGAGGTGCTTGATGGACTTTTTCTGAAGATCTTCCCTGTTATTAACCTATCAACTCAATCTAAACATGAAAAACCTTTCTAATCATCAACCATGACCTAAGTAACCAGCAAGATGTTAATCTACTTAACAGAAATTATTTTGCAAAGACATAAAAAGAAAATAACAATACACAAAGGAAGCCTTGGCACTTGGGTTGGGCCCAACCCCAAGAGCTACAG
>APFE030895072.1:507631-537877 GCA_000404065.3 Pinus taeda
CAAACTTGGAAGCGACGGTGTTGTATGCACAAGTACTAGCTCTTTCCGCAGCTGTCACTTGGTCAGCTGGCACAAGTCCGCTAGGGGCTTAAGCCAAATTCTATGAGCTCTAAGAAGAAGCTTTTTAACTGATGGATGGAAGCTAATCTACTTGCGGAAAGAAACTGAAAAGCTTGAAAGAAAACGCCAACCCTAATTTTACCAGCTAGCCCTACTGATGCAAGAAAGAGGATGCAAGCTACTGGGAGAGATGCCATTGACTTCTAAGAAGGTAAAATGCATGTCTCTAAGCTACTTATATGGTAAAATCTGAAGAAAACATATTTTTGTATTTTTGAACAAGTTATCAGAATTATCATGCATGTGATTTAACTTTTTTTTATGATGCATAGGTGGACTGGCGAGAGGAAATGCTTGCAGGAGGTCGGGAAGGTTTGGAGAGGGCCTAAGGAGTCCCTAAAACCCTTCCAGAGAGTTTCACAGAGTTTGGCTATCAAGAAACCGCTGTTGTGAGCTTCTACAGGAAGTCTGCAGGGGTTCTACAGGATGTTCTGGAATTTCTACAGGATGTCTGTAATTTTCTACAAGATGTTCAGAAATGGGATTTTGGAGGATGGATGGAGGAAGAAAGATGAAGGAGTGGGTATGGAGGTGAGATAAGGGTGTGAGGAGGTCCAGGGATTGGTGAATAGAGCTGAGGAGTGGTGAGGATGGTTGGATTTGTTCAAGGAGAAGTGGAGCAATGTTGCACAAAAATATGGGAATTAGGGCAAAGTGAGCAAATGGAAAATGTGAGGCAAGAATCTGGGCAGGAGGATGGAGCAGGTGGGATTGATGGAGTACGGGCAGATGAATAAGTACTACAGGTGCTCTGCAAGTTATTTTTCGAATTGGACAAACGAGGACTTGGAAAATCAAGGACCTAATTACTTCAACCTAATCTGACCTAGGTAACAGCAAAGAAAATGAACAAAAGTCTATTTGCAATGAAATCATGTGAAGTAATTATGAAACTAAGCAATCATGGACCTAAAAATGTAACCACAACTAATATCAACTTCGGCAAATGAGAATCTAACACTAATAATTGCACGGTGAAGCAAAGACAGTGTTTTTTTTGGCAGCAAGGTCACCTTTGTCCCAGCTCATGATCCCACTGAGGGAGAGGTGAGATCAGAGGTGCTTGATGGCCTTTTTCTGAAGATCTTCCCTGTTATTAACCTATCAACTCAATCTCAACATGAAAAACCTTTCTAATCATCAACCATGACCTAAGTAACCAGCAAGATGTTAATCTACTTAACAGAAATTATTTTGCAAAGACGTAAAAATAAAATAACAATACACAAAGGAAGCCTTGGCACTTGGGTTGGGCCCAACCCCAAGAGCTACAGGCTCCTAAGGAAACTCAGAACTGAAGCCAAATAAAGCTTCTTCCCATTACTAAAAAATAACCATGTTCACAAGAAATTTATACAACAGTAGCTACAAAATGAGCTGAGAAAATAATAGCACTCTAGTGCAAAATAACAACAGTCCAAAAAGTAACCTATGAAGGCTAAAAGCCTTCCTATTTATGCACTACAAGGGTCCTCAGCAGCCCTCCTTGACTCAAGGGGCTCAGCTGTTCAAACTGCCAGTAAACAGTCACTTTTCACAAAGCTGCTCGACTGCCTTTAGGATTCGTTTCGGTGGCCTGTTGAGCTCCGAGTTTAGGGTGGAGATTTCGAGGAAGGGCCATTTAATGCAAGATACACCCTTCTTACGAATCCTCATCCTTGTTCCTTCATGCTTGGCTGTCATTTGGCTCATAATTGCTTGGCCTTGGTCCCAAAATTCGTCCAAAAATCTGCATTAACGACGTGTTAGCCTCCTTGGTCAAGTGACTATCCTTATTCGTTCAACATAAACATACTCAAAAAACATGCATAAACTATGAAAAATGGTGGATTGACGAAGAACAACTAGGTAAAATGAGCCCAATAAGTTACCCAATTCCGAGGCTCATCACTTACCTCGTGGACCTTTGAAAAATCGGCACTCAGCTTCACTGTAGGATATTGATATGTCAATCGTGGATTTAGTAATAAGGCCTTCAAGAATACTATTGATACAGTAGTCAACAGCTCTTGCAACCTTCTTTTCAATCTCCTTAAGTCACTTAATCAGCTCTGGGGTCCACAAAGTAGGATCATTGTGTTTCCAACAAGGCTCGTTTGTAGCTAGTTTTGAGAACCACTCGTGCGGCTCGTTAGCGAAAGATGCAAAAAAGATCTTGTGTTTTTCTATATAGATATACCTCTATAACCACCTTTCTATCGACTAATGCAGATTTCTTTTTTCATATGCTACAAATTCATGCAACTTCAGATCTACCTAATCTTGGATCTGTTTTTTAGTCAGTTTCCACATCACACATCCCTTAGATAGATCTTGGTCCCGAAAATTTAACCATTTTTTGGCATCGGGGGCTTAGACCTAGGTTCATAGTTAGTCTGTGCTAACCAACAAAACCCTATACTACTGTCCCTTTCAGCAACGATCCACGTAGTGCAGACTACAGTCTCATCCGAGGAAATATTGGGGGATGCTAGAACTAGGTTTCTGAATCCAAAGGGGCTATGTAGTGTCATTGTAAGGTTTCTTTCAATTTAGGTCTCAATTTGACCTTTTCCAACCATTAACCTTATTGTTACAGTCGTAGAGCATTTCCCTACTTAACAGACTTTCAAGTTGCGCATAACTAGTTTAACATGCATTATGCATCATATAAAATAGTATTTGAACCTTCGCGATGCAATTACATAAGAAATATACAAAATCAAACCCTAATCAGGAAAAAATACAAAAACTACGTGAACATATAAAATTACATTGATCCATTCAAAATTCTTCTTTATTATTTCAAAGTTTCATTGATACAACCTTTCTAGCCCTATGCATGCAGTTGTAGGGGCCTGGCACACAGTTGCAGACTTACCAAGGTCTCCACGCACACAACTATAGGAGCCTTCCCTTTCACCCAAATACAAAAATATAACCCAATTACAAACTCAAAATCATATCATGAATTGTTCCCTTCATTGACTTGACTCACCAGACATCCCTTTATATATACTGTTCCCTTACACCATGGTCCATAAACCATGGGTAGAGCTCAAAATAGTCCAATTTATTGCATCCCTTTACAAAATAAAGTTCTTCAACTTGCCCTAAAACCCCTTTGACTCCTAGAACTCTGCACGAAGCACACTCTGCTCCTCAAAATTGGGAAAATTTACATGATTTAGACAAAACTTTGACCTAGGGTACCCCTACCCAACAATGACCTTTTCTTCCATGAGGACTACCTCCTCTACCTTCTTAGATTTAGCAATTTTCATCCACCTGTGGGTTCTTCCTCTTTCTATCTCTAGCTCATAAAGAAGTGGGACTACAAATTTTTCAGGGATAATCCTCCCTCCAATGAATTTGTAGTAGGAGCTCAAGCTAGGTTGTGGGCTAGGTTCTTGGAGCTCTTATAGGATTTTTCCAACAGTTTTTGAGGTGGTAGCTACCTCTTGTGAATCTTTCTTGGGCTCCTGTAGCTTCCCCTATTCGTGTTGTAGAAAATTATGTCCCTCCTATAGAAAACCTTGTCTCCCCTATAGCTTCTCTTTTTCCTCTTCCTCAAATGCAGATTGTGTACTTGGCTTCTTGAAGGTGGTATAGCTAGTGGTAGGCCTACTCACAGGTGTGATGGGTGACTTGTTTTTGGTTCTAGAAGGAGTGACCTCCTCAATTTTTCCCTCGCTGGGTCTTATTTCTTCCTGTTTTCTTGGTGACTCATAAGTAATTATAGGAACCCTTGTAGCAGTTTGTCGCTTTCCTTGTCTAATTCTAGTGCTCTTCCTAGTTTTTAAATACATTTGACTTGCCTTTGATTGTTTCCTTTTTGGCTTGACAATACTGCCCAATGTAGCTAAGGTTGCAGCCACTTCTTATTCAGTTTTCTTTGTTCCTTGTGTTTGACAATTGATGGTGGTTGTGCTAGTATTGTGCATGAATGTTTGCACTGATGTCAACCAAACTGGAAAGAATGTGTGGCTCAAAAGGATTCCTATGATAGTTCGAGGCTTCATGAAGAAGATCATTATGGTGGGTGTGATTTCAGTTGTCAAAGGAGTAAATGATCATAGACACTTGCAATCATATTACAAGCCATAGGAGGACTCAAAGCCTACATCGGACCCTCCCCATTTGATAGTGCTATGAACAAGCTTTTCAACGATATGTGGAAGTCCAACAATGGACTCCTGGATCAAAAGATATGGTCTTCTAAAGTTCAAGGATTGAAGCCTTGGGAAGGAATATCGAAGGTATGATTTATTAGAGGTCTAGAGATATCAGTGATCGCAACATTAGAGTATCAGCCATATTAGTGATCATAACACCAGAGCTTTGGCCATGTCACCGATTGCAACATTAGAGCATCATCCATATCAGAGATCGCAACATCATAGCATCAAGCATATTGATGATCACATATCAAAGGTCCAAAGATATCGGTGCATCGCAACATTGTAGTCAGGCATGTCAGCCATCAGAGAATGGGAACTTCTAAACAAGAGAACCTTTTAAAAAGTTGCGAAATGGGTGAAGTGTCAATAGTGTTAAAAATCGTCGGGAATGCTAATAAAGGATTAGCAAAGGATTTCATCACAAAACCAAAGGTCAACAGACCCTTTTCTCTCTCCTCTAGCAGGACACATGGTGGCATATGATTGTTCCCGATAAGCTACAGTGGCATCTGACATCAGTATGATGTGGTGGTACATAAGGACACGTGGCAGGCAGTTTTGGGGTTTTGAGGGGGCCCAAGGCGACAAATATGGGTGACACATGTCACCACTCATGAGGTGCCACGTGGAGCCATGATGTCATATGAGAGGTCGGTGTATTGGAGGTTGAGGATGTCGTCACTTTGTAACACTTGATACTTGAAAAAGTTCCAATAAGGGGGCTCCGATATTAGGTTGGCACCACCGTCGCAAAGACTCAAAGATCCAAGGGCATTAAGCACTTAAAAAATGAAAAATAGCCCCTGACAAGATTAAAAATGCCCTAGTACCTCAAGGCTAAGTGGTAGGTCACGACCCTCGGTGCTATGGAGAGAAATGCGGGGAGGGCTTAGCAGAAGGAGCTCGCTATATCAGAGGTCAGCAATCGGAAGATTAGAATACTACACCATCGTGAAGATTGTGATATGGAATTTATCCAATAAGCATA
Organism: Pinus taeda; assembly: GCA_000404065.3. Taxonomy (NCBI): domain Eukaryota; kingdom Viridiplantae; phylum Streptophyta; class Pinopsida; order Pinales; family Pinaceae; genus Pinus; species Pinus taeda. The sequence continues at coordinate 512,900 of APFE030895072.1, forward strand.
GTACAGAGAGTTAAAGGCATATGGGTCAGCAGCTGCAAGATTGAATGCGGGGACAAAGGAGTTAGTCTCACGAGTAATGGCAATTATAAAATATCGTTGGTTCAAGGCAGCAAGGACCACGATTTACAGGAAAGAGTGTTGGGTTTTCCTTGAGGTGATACAACCATCTTTGTGCTCTGACGCATGTCTTCAGTGAGTAAATGGAAGTATGGGACTCATGAAGCAGTGTGCAGGTCATTTGAGAATTAATTTATCAGCATGGAGCTCCATTTAGTCAGATGATGAAGGACTACAAGTTCGATCTCTTTTTCTGCACTATGACCAGAAAATGACAGGAGATGCAATAGCGGCAAGGGAGGTCATGCTTAAGTACGGTTGGGAAGCCAAAGGACATGTAGCAGAGTTTGCCTTGTGCAGAGTGCCTCAATATAACAAAACCAACGCCTGTAATAGAGAAGTGTGGGGAGTTGAGCAGATGTGTGAAAGTATTAAGCCATAAGTGAAGCGCATAGTTATAGTGAGGTTGAAGAACCCAAGAGAACTTTGTCTAATAGTGCAACAAGAGCAGCGAAGGTGTTGTGTGGAGAATGGCAAGGGTAGTGTTGAATAGTAGTCAGTGAATAGCCCTTGACGGCAAAGGAAAAGCATAGAGGAAGTGTTGTTGAGAGCAACAAGAGGAGATCTGTTGCAATTGAGCACAAAAAGTAGAGTGCAAAAGTTGAATCTGCAGACAACCATTTTTTAGTATTTTACTTGTATAATTGTATGCCTTTGTTTTCAGTTTGAAAATTGTATGAAATAGTAGAACAGTGGCAAGGGCGGGTTTGGTGCCTGCATACTAAAGAGGTTGGTGCCTCTTGGCAATTTGGTGCTTGCTAACCAAAGGCAGGTTGGTGCCTCTTGGCAAGTTGGTGCTTGCTAACCAAGGGCAGGTTGTTGCATGCATACTAAAGAGGTTGCTACCTCTTGGCAAGTTGGTGCTTGCTAAACAAAGGGGTTCGGTGCCTCTTGTGAGTGGATGCTCACAAACAAATAGATGTAATTATGTGGGTGCTTAACTTGCATCATAAACAGACAACAAATTTGTGGTTTTTTCCCTCTGGGTTTCCAAGTGAAAAGCATTGTGTCAAATATGTGTTGTTCATGTGATTGTTCTTTGAAAAGGTGTGCCTGAAATATTGTTGGTTAACTAATTTTTTAATGAATGTTTTCATAAGCTAAAGATTATAAGAAGAGACTGTAAGCAGAAAAAAGAAAAAGAATAAGAGTTTCTTAATTACTAATTCACCCCTCCATCTCAGTAATTCCTTATTTCAACAATTGGTATCATAGCAAGGTTCCTTCAAGTACAGTTTAAACACTAGAAGGTAGATCTATAAGGAATTACGTCTAGGCTAGAGAGTCAAGAAGCTTATTCATGTAGAATACCATCCTTTGATGGGACCAACTATGTATTTTGGAGAATGAGAATGGAAGCGCATCTAATGTCCATGGGAGTAGAAGTTTGGTCTTCAATACTAGTAGACCACAATGTCCTTGATATTTCTCCCACAGATGCAGATGGAAAAAAATTATGGTTGGGAAATAGTAAAGCCAAGAGTTTCATTCTCATTAGTCTTAGTCAATCTGAAATGGTAAAAGCTATGCATTGTAAGACTACTTATGAAATGTGGGTATAACCTAACCAGTTTCATGAATGAGATGACAAAGTCAAGCAAGCGAAACTTCAGACTTTTAGAATGAGGTTTGAAATCTTGAGAATGAATGAGGATGAAAGCATAGCATAATACTTCCTCATAGTTGATAAAGCGACTAATATGATTAGAGGACTTGGTGAATAAGTCAAGGAATAGATGATCATTTAGTTAAGATCTCTACCCATGATATTTAATTCCAAAATATAAGCTATTGAGGAAATGGCTAATTTAAAGGATCTCAAAATGGATGAGTTTCTCGGTTCTCTCACAACATATGAGATGAGAGTAGGAATAGAAAAGTTTTAACCAAAGGAAGCAGCATTCAAAGTATCCAGAAAGGGAAAGGAGCACAAAGGTCATCAAGACTTCTCCAGCTGTGAATCTGATCAGGAGCTGGCTCAACTAGCCAGAAAAAGGAAGCGTGGCCCAGGAAAATATAAAGGGAAGTTTCCCTTTAAGTGTTTTAACTATGGAATATTTGGACATTTCTCTTCCAATTTCCCATATAAAGAAAAGGCTAAAAGGGAAGAGGATCTGAAATTTGGAAACAGGTCTCAGATACATCAAAAGGAAAAAGCCCTATAAGAAGAAGGGGTTGTACTCCAAAGAAGATAGCTTAGCACTAGAGTCAGACTGTGAAGACTCATCAAAGAATGAGCCAGATAAGTATCCTCTTATGGCCTTCGAAACATACTCTAAGAAAGAACGTATTATAGAATCTGAAGAGGAAGAAGAAGGAGTAGTAGATCTTGAAGGGGAACTCATTAGTGCCCTCGATGATTTAAAGAAATCAAGGAAGAAGAATGAGCAGTTGAAGGAACAGTTACAATGTGTAGAGGAAGGTATGTATAACTCTGATAATGAGGAATTTTACTATCTAAAAGAAAAGACTGAAGAAGCTATCAAGAGTAAGGATAGTCTAGTTCTTCTACTGAAAGAAAATAAAGGAGAGACTAGAAGAGGAGAATAAGCAGTTGAAACAGGATCTACTTAAATTAAAAAGGGAAACGATCTCACATATATGAAAATATGATATTATGTCTTTGAAAGTTGAGCTGGAGGAGGCCAAATGAAAAGAAGAGTTTCTTCAATACCTGATTGAAGACTGGGAAGAGAATTGTCAGAGTCTTGAAGCATAGGTTGTCTCTCTTGTAACCGATCTTGAGAAAACAAAGACCGAGAAGGTTATAAATGAAACATTTGTGGAAGGGATGAGGAAAATAGATCATATCCTAAATAATCAAACGCCTTTAGGAATCAAAATCGGTTTGGGATACTCTAAGACACAAGAATATTCTATTGGGAAGATAAACTTCAGGTTTACGGGATTCGAAGAAACACAGAGTCATGGGAAGAAACATCATGAAAGAATTAATGAAGACAAAAGAGTAGTTGGACAAAGAGGAGATCGTTAATGGAGAGAGAACCAATCAGTCAAATGAACAAGGTATTTTCTTGCTTAATCTCATAATGATTTTAACTATAGGAATGCCTAATTTTTTATGGCTACTGCTATAGGTGTCATATTAGTTGGATTGATCCAGTTAACAGGGTGTTGATTGGACTGGACATGTTGGTGGACATGGAATGGGAAATGTAGGTTATAAAGAAGAATTTGAAGGCAGCACAGAATAGGCATAAGAGCTATGCATATTGGAATATGTTGTTCAAGGAGTTCCATGTTGGGGAACAAGCATACTTGTACATCAAACCGAAGAATACCACCTTGTGGATTGGATCATGTGCCAAGATGGCACCACAGTCAGGGTGTACCAAAGTTGTAGGCTCTTTTAGTGTCTAAAAAATTGTTGCTTTGATCTCCTGAAGTGCATCATCTATACACTGAAACCCATCTTCAAAACTAAAATTCATTAGGAAAATTTCCTTGATATCATACCAGTCAGCGGTTTCATGGCGCAGCTCCATTTCCAAATACAAATTCATTGGAATTACATCCAAAGTATGATGAAATATGTGTACCCACTCTAGTTGAGGTTCTTCTCCCCACACCTTAGCCAACGAGACAAATTTCTCGAGGATCATCCTTGCCATTATATTTCTCAGCAAGCCTTGTGTTTTCATAATCAAACATGAGCCTCAACTATCGGTGGTACTCCCTCCAAACTCCTATATTATCTTTATGTGTTCCCCACCATCGTGCAGGCGTAGCCCTTAGAGCTATATACAAGGCCTAGAATCGTTGTTATTCTGGTACATCCCTTTCAAAACTATCAAGAAATACATTGACATGACCTATCCCATCATAATACGGAAAATTATGTACCTCGGTTGATATGAAGCAAAGAGATTTCATTAATTTATTACAAGGCAGAGTAGAAACTTCGTGAAACTAGTCATGCTAGTTCTCCAATTCTTCATCTAAGTCTTAATGACATGAAATATCCTTCTCCCAGCTTATTCTTCCATCTGTGGTGGGGTTGATCCAATCCTCATCTCGTGTAATTAACTTATATGTGTGGTCAATATCTTCACCACCATATTCTTTGCGGATGGGTCCTATATATCATGCTCCTTTAGAGGGATCTAAAGTAACAATGACCCTTGTATCGTTCTTTTCAAACACCGTACACCTTCTCTTCAAATTGATTATTACATTGATATCAAAAGCCCAATCAAGTCCACGTAACATTGGATACAGATTGTTGTCATCCACAATCTTAATAACTTCAAAGTCTGCTACTAAATTTTCTCCTTCAATATCCACAACAACTCCTTGCAATTGACCCATCGGGATAATCTTCTGTTGATTGGCCATGCGTAGCTGAATTGGTGACCATTGCAGCTTGGGTTGCCTCATTCGCTCCAAAGTTTGCTTTGTCAATACATTTGCATCAAATCCCAAGTCAAGAATTACCTGATCCATTTCAAATTCATCGATCTACACAGTTAATCACATCTCTCGGCTAGTTCTTTTCTTATTTTTGTTTACTTTGTTTACTGCGTGTTGTTCAAGTTGTGGCTTTTCTTTACCAGTGCAGTTATCAATTTGCTATTGAAATCCTTATACTTCTTTCTGATTTCTGAGAAACTTCATCCATGGTTGCAGAAATTATTTCAGAATAGTTGGATCACAATTCTCCATCACGGTAGCGACTTCAAAATTATTCTTTCATGGCACTAATTGTGTTTGCATCCTTCATGTTGAAGCTCCCAATTCCATGAAACTTTTCTTTTCTTCCATGTAGGTTTCTTTCTCCCTCTATATATTGAACCCAGTACTCTTCTCTCCTACCTTCCTAACCCATGCATCTATCATAGGCTTTTTACCCTTTGCCTTATCTTCTACTCTAGCTGCACCACTTCATGTCACTATATTTATCCTTGGATCATCCTTTCGCAGTTCATATCTCATCATTAGTAAATTCTGTGCAGGTTGTTGATTCTTCTTTTATTGCATCTTATCCATTAAAATAGGGACATCTTCTATCACATGGTCAAATAGTCTACAATACTGATAGTAAGGGTGAGTGGGGTTCTGACCCTGATCTCATCGTGCACCCCCTCCTCAACCACGTCCTCTATCTTGAAATCCTTCGTGGGTCATAGATGAACCACGATCTTCCTACGTGCACGTTCATCTTGCATCCTATATGTCGGAGTTCCATCCATCATTAAATCATAGTTGCAACGATCCTTCTCATCATATCCCACTAATTGACAGAAGTTACAAAATAAATGCCTTGGTGACTGCACATATTTCTGTAATAAATAATAGTGTTTAGCTAGATGTTGGCCCTCAACTAGAAAAATACTACACCAGAGACTCGGTATGGTACTTGGTCCAGCACTAGGCTCTGGCTTCAAAGGATTGGGACCTCCAGTAGCCAGATAATCATGATAAATAGGACACTGGTCCTTATAGTGACCCTCCACATTACACTTTGTACACCAAACATCTAAGCACATCTCAAACTGAGCTTCCTTTCCTTTCTGCAAATCTTGCAGCTCCATATGCAAGCTTGCTAACTGGGATTGTATCTGTTGAACCCCTATGGGAGTATCTTTTACTAACGAAGTTTTCAACTTCATCATGATTTCTAATGCTTCCGCCTGCATCCCAATATTTTGTTGTGATAATGGTAATCTAAGATGTGGCATTAGCACAACTATATACCACTCCTTATGTTGTTTGTCGGAGATCTAGAAGTTGACTTGTCCCAACAAGAATTCTAACCTTTGATCTACAACCCATGTAGTCTCGTTGATTGATTTCTTAATTTCTTTATTTTTGTAATGCATTGTGACTACGACTTGGGCTTATTGAACTCTGTGTTCAGTGCGCTCTTCGTCTCAGCTAGCAAATCAGCTGGTTGAGTTGTACTATACTTGATATACCATGACATTGCTTTGTCATGTAGCAATGTAACAAGTTGTGATTTCTTCATATCATCATCATTGATTTGCTATGTTTTCCACATAGCTTATGCAACAAACCAAAATTGATCAGGATCCTCTAATCCCTAACCCTTAAAAATAGGCATCTTCACTACATTAGCCATGTTAAATGGTGGAGGTGGGGGTGGAGGTGGAGGTGTAGGTTTATGAGGTGGAGGTGAAGGTGGAGATGGAGTGGTCAGATGGGGAATCCCATAAGTACCTTGATTTTTTGACTATGATGCACCTCTAGGCATTCTAGGGTTTCTCCTTTCTTCTTCATTTTCTGATTCACCTAATAATGGATTGTAGTCACCCTTAGGGAATTTATCAAGGTCTATTTTGAACATTTTTCTACTTCGTGTAGATCCATTATGGCTTCTTTTAAACATTAATTCATAGGAAGTACACCCTTTCCACATAACATCATCTTAATCCAGAGCTTTAAAGAATTCAGGTACTTACCTCATGGACCTTTGAAAAATCAGCACTCAGCTTCATTGTAGGATATTGATGTGTCAATCATGAATTTTGTAATAAGGCCTTCGAGAAAACTATCAATCCAGAAGTCAACAACTCTTGCAACCTTCTTTTCAGTCTCCTTAAGTCACTTAATCAACTCTAGGGTCCACAAAGTAGGATCATCGTGTTTCCAACAGGGCTCGTTTGTGGCTAGTTTTGAGAACCACTCTTGCAGCTCGTTAGCAAATGAAGCAAAAAATATCTTGCATTGTTCTGTATAGATATACCTCTATAACCACCTTTCTGTCAACTGATGCCAATTTCTATTTTCATGTGCTACAAATTCGTGCAACTTCAGATCTACCCAATCCTAGATCTGGTTTTTAGTCGATTGCCACATCACACATCCCTCAAATAGATCCTGGTCCCAAAAATTTAAACATTTGTTGGCTTCAAGGACTTAGACCTAGGTTCATAGTTAGTCTGTGCTAACCAACAAAACCCTATACTACCATCCCTTTCAGCAACGATCCATGTAACGCAGACTGCAGTCTCATCCGAGGAAATACTGGTGGATGCTAGAACCAGGTTTTTGCATCCAAAGGGGCTATGTAGTGTCGCTATAAGGTTTCTTTCAATTTAGGTCTCAATCTGACCTTCGCAAACCATTAACCTTATTGTTACTGTCGTAGAGCATTTTCCTACTTAACAGACTTTCAAGTTGCGCATAACTAGTCTAACATGCATTATTCATCATATAAAATAGTAATTTAACCTTAGCGATGCAATTACATAAGAAATATACAAAATCAAACCCTAATTAGGAAAAAATACAGAAACTACGTGAACATATAAAATTACATTGATCCATTCAAAATTCTTCTTTATTATTTCAAAGCTTCATTGCTACAATCTTTCTGACCATGTGCACACAGCTATAGGGGCCTAGCACACAGCTGCAGACTTACCAACACACACATAGCTATAGGAGCCTTCCCCTTCACCCAAATATAAAAGATATCCCAATTACAGACTCAAAATCATATCATGAATTGTTCCCTTCATTTACTTGACTCATTAGACATCCATTTATATATCTTTTTCCCTTACAATACCATGGTCCATAAACCATGGGCAGAGCCAAAATAGTCCAATTTATCCCATCCCTTTACAAAATAAGGTGCTATGACCTACCCTAAAACCCCTTTGACTCCTAGAACTCTGCGTGAACCACACTTCGCTCCTCAAAATTGGGAAACTTTACATGATTTAGACAAAACTTTGACTTAGGGGACCCCTACCCAACAATGACCTTTTCTTCCATAAGGACTACATCATATACCTTCTTGGATTTAGCAATTTGCATCCACCTATGGGTTCTTCCTCTTTCTATCTCTAGCTCATAAAGAAGTGGGACTGCAAATTTTTTGGGGATAATCCTCCCTCCCTCAATGAATTTGCAGTAGGAGCACAAGCTAGGTTATGGGTTAGGTTCTTGGAGCTCTTATAGGCCTTTCCAATAATTTTTGAGGTGGTAGCTACCTCTTGTGAATATTTCTTGGGCTCATGTCGCTTCTCCTATTCTTCTTGTAGAAAATTATGCCCCTCTTGTAGAAAACCTTGTCTCCCCTATAGCTTCTCTTTTTCCTCTTACTCAAATGCAGATTGTGTCATTGGCTTCTTGAAGGTGGTAGACCTAGTGGTAAGCCTACTCATAGGTGTGATGGGTGACTTGTTTTTGGTTCTAGAAGGAGTGACCTCCTCAATTTTTCCCTCACTAGGTCCTATTTCTTCCTGTTTTATTAGTGACTCATAAATAATTATAAGAACCATTGTAGGAGTTTGACGCTTTCCTTGTCTAATTATAGTGCTCTTCCTAGTTTTGAAATACATTTGACTTGCCTTTGATTGCTTCCTTTTTGGCTTGACAATAGTGCCCAATGTAACTAAGGTTGCAGCCAATTCCTATTCAATTTATTGTGTTCCTTGTGTTGGACAATTGATGGTGATTGTGCTAGTATTATGCATGAATGTTGGCACTAATGTCAACCGGAATGGAAATAATGCATGGCTCAGAAGGATTCCTATGATAGTTGTAGGCTTCATGGAGAAGATCATTATGGTGGGTGTGATTTCAATTGTCCAAGGAGTAAATGAGCAGAGACACTTGCAATTATCTTCCAAGCCATGTGAGGACTCAAAGCCTACATCAGACCCTCCCCATTAGATAGTGCTCTAAACAAGCTTTCCAACGATATGTGGAAGTACAACAATGGACTCCTAGATCAAAAGATATGGTCTACTAAAATTCAAGGATTGAAGCCTAAGGAAGAAATATCGAAGGTCCAAAGATATCAGCGATCGCAAAATTAGAGCATCAACCATATCTGTGTTCGCAACATCAGACCTTCAGCCATATCATCAATCGCAACATCAGAGCATCAGACATATCGGTGATCGCAACATCCAAGCATCAGGCATATCGACGATTGCATATCGAAGGTCCAGAGATATCAGCGCATCGCAACATCGCAGTTAGGCATATCGGACATCAGAGAATGGGATCTTCTAAACATGAGAACCTTTTAAAAAGTTGCGAAATGGGTGAAGTGTCAATAGTGTTAAAAAATGTCAGGAACACTGATAAAGGATTAACAAAGGATTTCATCACAAGACCAAAGGTCGATGGGCCCTCTTTTCTCTCCTCTAGCAGGACATGTGGTGGCATATGATTGGTCCCAATAAGCTACAATGGCATCTAAAATCAGTATGATGTAGTGGTACAAAAGGACATGTGGCAGGAAGTTTTGGCATTTTGAGGGGGCCTAAGGAGACAAATCTAGGTGACACATGTCAGCACTCATGAGGTTCCATGTGGAGAGATGATGTAATATCAGAGGTTGGTGTATTGGAGGTTGAGGATGTCGGCACTTTGTAAGACTTGATACTTAAAAAGATTCTGATAAGGGGGCTCGGATATTGGTTTGGAACCACGGTCGTAAAGACTCAAATATCTAAGGGAATTAAGCACTTAACAAAGGAAAAATAGCCCTTGACAAGATTAAAAATTCCCTAGTACCTCAAGGCTAAGTGGAAAGTCACGACCCTCGGTCCTATGGAGAGAAATGTGGGAAGGGCTAACCGGAAGGAGCTCGCCATATCAGAGGTCAACAATCGGAAGACTAGAATATTGCACCACCGTGAAGATTGCGATATGGAATTTCTCCAATAAGCATAGTACAGAGAGTTAAAGGCATATGGGTTGACACTTGTAAGAATGAATGCGAGAATAAAAGAGTTGGTCTTAGGAGTAATAGTGACTGTAAAATATCGATGGGTCAAGGCAGCAAGGACCATGATCCACAGGAAAGAGTGTTTGGTTTTCCTTGAGGTTATACAAGCCATCTCTATGCTTCAACGCACATCTTCAGTGAGTAAATGGAAGTATGGGACTCATGAAGCAATGTGCAGGTCATCTGAGAATTAATTTCTCAGCATGGAGGTCCATTTAGTCAAATGATGAAGGACTACAAGGTTGATCTCTGGTTCTGCACTATGACCAGAAACTGACAAGAGATGCAACAGCATCAAGGGACGCCATGCCTAAGTACGATTGGGAAGCCAGAGGACATGTATCAGATTCCACCTTAAGCAGAGTACCTCAGTATAAAAAAACCATCGCCTATAATGGAGAAGTGTGGGGAATTGAGTATACGTGTGAGAGTATTGAGCCATAAGTGAAATGCATAGTGATAGTGAGGTTGAAGCACCTAAGAGAACTTTGTCTAATAGTGTAGCAAGAGCACTGAGAGTGTTGTGTTGAGAATGGTGGGGGTAGTGTTGAAGATTTGTCAATGAAAAGCCCTTGATGGTGAAGGAAAAGCACAGAGGAAGTGTTGCTGAGAGTATCTAGAGGAGATTTGTTGCAACTGAGCATAGAAAGCAGAGTGCAGAAGTTGAATCTATAGACAACCATTTTTTTATTATTTTACTTCTATAATTGTATGCCTTCGTTTTTAGTTTGAAAAATGTATGAAATAATAGAACAGTGGCAAGGGTGGGTTGGTGCCTGCATACTAAAGAGGTTGCTGCCTCTTGGCAATTTGGTTCTTGTTAACCAAAGGTAGGTTGGTGCCTCTTGGCAAGTTAGTGCTTGCTAACCAAAGGCAAGTTGGTGCATGCATACTAAAGAGGTTGGTGCCTCTTGGAAGGTTGGTGGTTGTTAAATAAAGGGGTTCAGTGCCTCTTGTGAGTGGATTCTCACAAACAAACAGATGTAGTTAAGTGGGTGCTTAATTTGCTTCATAAACAAACAAAAAATTTGTGGTTTTTTCCCTCTGGGTTTCCACGTGAAGAACATTGTGTAAAATGTGTGTTGCTCATGTGATTGTTATTTGAATAGGTGTGCCTAAAATATTATCAATTAACTAATTTTTTAATTAATTCTCTCACATTCTAAAGATTATAAGAAGAGATTGTAAGCAAAAAAATAAAAAGAATAAGAGTTTTTTAATTACTAATTCACCCCCCACCCCCCCCTCCCTCACCATCTCAGCAATTCCTTATTTCAACAATTGGTATCATAGCAAGGTTCCTTCAACTACAATTTAGACATTAGAAGGTAGATCTATAAGGAATTATGTCTATTATAAAGAGTCAAGAAGCTTACCAAGTAGAATACCAGCCCTTGACGGGACAAACTATGTCTTTTGGAAAGTGAGAATGGAAGTGCATCTAATGTCCCTGGGAGTATAAGTTTGGTCTTCAGTACTAATAGACCACAATGTCCCTAATATTTCTCCCACAGTTGTAGATGGCAAAAAATTATGGTTGCGAAATAATAAAGCCAAAAGTTTCATTCTCGTTAGTATTAGTCAATCTAAAATGGTAAAAGTTATGCATTGTAAGATTGCTTTGGAAATGTGGGTAAAAATTAACCAGTGTCATGAAGGAGATGACAAAGTCAAGCAAGAAAAACTTCAAACTTTTAGAATGAGGTTTGAAATCTTTAGAATTAATGAGGATGAAAGAATAGAAGAATAATTCCTAAGAGGTTATGAAGTGGCTAATATTATTAGAGGACTTGGTGAAGAATTCAAGGAAGATATCATCATTAAGAAAGTATTAAGATCTCTACCCATGAGGTTTAATGCCAAAATATTAGTTATTGAGGAAATGGCTAATTTAAAGGATCTCAAGATGGATCAATTTCTTGGTACTCTCACAGCATATGAGATGAGAGTAGGAATAGAAAATTTTGAACCAAAGGAAGCATTATTCAAAGTATCCAGAAAGGGCAAGGAGCGCAAAGGTCATCAATATTGCTCCAGCTGTGAATCTGATCAGGAGCTGGCTCAACTAGCCAGAAAACTGAAGCGTGGCTTAGGAAAATATAAAGTTAAGTTTTCCTTTAAGTGTTTTAACTATGGAAGAGTTGGACATTTCTCTTCCAAATTCCCTTATAAAGAAAAGGCTAAAAGGAAAGGGGATCTAAAATTTGGAAACAAGTCTCAGATACATCAAAAGAAAAAGCCCTATAAGAAGAAGGGGTTATACTCCAAAGAAGATAACTTGGCACCAGAGTCAAACTTTGAAGACTCGTCGGAGAATGAGTCAGATAAGTATCTTCTTATGGCCTTTGAAACGGACTCCAAGAAACAAGGTATTATGGACTTTGAAGAGGAAGAAGAAGGAGTAGTAGACCTTCATGGGGAACTCATTAGTGCCCTCGATGATTAAAGAAATCAAGGAATAAGAATAAGTAGCTGGAGGAATAGTTACAATGTGTAGAGGAAGGTATGTATAACTCTGATAATGAGGAGTTTGCCTATCTAAAAGAAAAGCTTGAAGAAGCTATCAAGAGTAAGAATAGTCTAATTCTTCTACTGAAAGAAAATAAAGTAAGTTGTGAGAGACTGGAAGAGGAGAATAAGCAGTTGAAACAAGATCTTCTTAAACTAAAAAGGGAAATGAGCTCACAGACATGAAAATATGATATTATATGTCTTTGAAAGTTGACCTGGAGGAGGCCAAATGAAAAGAAGAGGTTCTTCAAGACCTGATTCAAGAAAGGTAAGAGAATTGTCAAAGTCTTGAAGCATAGGCTGTCTCTCTGAGAACTGATCTTTAGAAAACAAAGACCAAGAAGGTTTTAAATGAAATGTTTGCTGAGGGGACAAGGAAACTAGATTAGATCCAGAATAGTCAAAGGCCTTCAGGAATCAAAATTGGTCTAGGATACTCTAAGACACAAGAATCTTCTATTGGGAAGATAAACTTTAGGTCCGCAGGATTCAAAGAACCACAAAGTCATGGGAAGAAGCATTGTGAAAGAATTAATGAAGACAAAAGAGCAGCTAGACAAAGAGGAGATCACCAATGGAGAACAAACTGATCAGTCAGATAACCAAGGTATTTTCTTGCTCAATCTCATAATGATTTTAACAATAGGCATGCCTATTTTTTTATGGTCACTGCTATAGGTGTCATATTAGTTGGATTGATCTAGTTAACAAGGTGTTGATTGGGCCTGACATGTTGGTGGACATGGAACAAGAAATGCAGGTTATAAAGAAGAATTTGAAGGTAGCATAGGATAGGGAGAAGAGATATGCATATTGGAATAGGTTGTTCAAGGAGTTCCAGGTTGGGGAACAAGTGTACTTGCACATCAAACCAAAGAAAACCTCCTTGCGGATTGCATCATGTGCCAAGATGGTACCATGGTTTTGTGGACCCTTCAGTATTATTGAGAGGATTGGTCCAGTAGCCTATCGACTTGCACTACCTTTGACAATAAAATTCCATGATTTTTTCCATGTGTCATTGCTTAAGAAGTATGTTAAATATGTTGATCATATGAATGATTGGTTTGTATTGCAGGTGGAGCCAGATGGAGAATTCGAGCTGAAACCTCAATGTATATTGTAGAGAAAGATGCTCATGCTCTCAAACCGAGCAATCGAGTAGGTTAAAGTGAAATGGAAACACTTTGGGCCCAATGAAGCTACATGGGAGGTGGAGGATCAAATACGGGCTATATATCCTTCATTGTTTCTTGATTGAGGCAAAGCAGTTTTGTTATGATGTTTGGTAAATGTTTTGGCATATGTTTAGGTGATGTTTTGATATATGTACATATGTATATGGATGTAAATACCACCATGAGTTGCGTTATAAAGCTCCAATAAGTGGTATGGGTGTCATTCCATTATAGTTTTCATATTGTTATGTTGTTATGTTGGTTTTCTTTTTAGTAGGGTGATCATTGTAAATACTCCATTGAGCTATGTTATAAAGCACCATGGATGGTATGTTTTCTTTTCAATGGTTTTTCTGAGGTATAGGTGTGGTTGAACACTGAGGATGGTGTCCTCCAAGGGGGAGGGTTCTATAATAGCCCTGGTGAAAATTCCATGTAATAAAAGTTAATAAAGGCAAAAATAATAACCACGAATTATGGGACACTTATTCCAAGTTGAATGTTGGACAAGACATCCTAGTGTGGGCGTTCATTTGGTTTATTATGGTTAAGGAAATTGGCAAAGAAATTTGGAAAGGAAAAGTGGCATTTTGGCACATTTATTTATGAAAATAATGGAAATTGGGATAAAAGGAAAGTGAAAGGTCACAGGTGTGGAAATTAGGAGAAAATGAAAGTGAAAAGCCAGAGGTTGCACGTGAGGAGGAAAATGAAGGGAAATAATGGAAAATGAAGAAAATTGAGGCCTCATAATTAAAAATGCTTTTGAGGATCAGTTGGTACCTTTTTTCAGTGTTACCTTTTTGTAAGTTAAATTATGGAACTCTCTCATTATTCTCTCTCTTTCACTCTTGGACACTTATAGTTTTCTTGGAGCACTTTGGCATTGGATCAAGAAAGACAAAGAAGGGAAGAGCAAGGAAGAGTAGGTTGAAGAAGCTACAACATGATTCTTTGCAAGTATCAATTTGCATGTTGGGCTTCCTTGCTATATTTCACATGAATGGTGTTGCATGTGTGTTTTTGGTTCTCTTTATGTCATTAGAATGGGTTTTGCTAGGTGTGACATTTTTTTCAGCTTAGCCTTTCCATTTCCAGATAGCCATGGTGTGAGGGGGTTCCCATGTTTTGGTTGAGCTGGATTGTCAGATGGATTCGAAGCTGAGTGAGGCGGATTTCTAAATAAAATAACGCATTTCCTAGTAACCCTTGAATTGGACTATGGGTTGTGGTAAAGCCATATTTTTTGTTGCCTCGGTGGGCCTAGGAATCCTCGACCGGTGAATGGTGGGATATACGATAAAGCCTAAAGGTTGGTGCTCTCCATCAGGCCTAGTAATCTGGGGATGGGATATGCGATAAATCCTGGAGAGTGGAGTCTCGGTTAGGACCTAATGATTCGGTGTGGATTGCGGTAAAGCCTAGAGACTAGTGTCTCAGTTATGGCTTAGTGATACCTAGATCGGACTGTGGATTGTGGTAAAGCTTAGTGATTAAGGGACTAGAAAATTCCTCATGGTGTAAGTGGATAAATCCAGTGGCATCCATGCTTGTTTTGGCCTAGTGATCTGGTGGAGATCATGGTAAAGTATGTTATTACATGTTTATTGTTTTGGGCTAGTGACCCAGTGTGTATTGCAGTAAAGCCTGGTTTCTTTTAATGAGGGTGAGGTGGTTTAGCCTTAGGATGCCCTAGTTGGTTCTTTTGGTTTGAGTCCCACATTAATGCTTGGAATATGGCACGGGGGTGATTGGATGAAGAGATATTTGGCTCAGCCAATAAATGGTCGGGTGGAACATGGTAGTCCCACACCGAGTTGGCTTTTGCATTCATTAATAAGAGGTTCTTTCCTTGGTAGCTTATGTGTAAATGTATTGGCTTATATGTGGATTCTATGGTTGATGTATCCTTGATATTTTTGTTTTTATTATGTTGGTTATAAGCATGTATTATGATAGTGATGATGTATGGCTCTCCTCATGTTTTTAATTGTTAATGAATGAACAATGTATCTATGAGCTAATAGATGATAATGTATCTAATGATATAAGGGAACAAATCTTCTTAGCAATTATCAAATAAGTATGAGGCCCTATGCTTAGATATGTTGTTTAAACCTATAGATTACATATTTGTGACATGTTTGACGAAATGCCTGTCACAGTTAGTAGGGGTCTATTTTACTCCTTGTTGATGATTTTGAAAATGTATCTTTGTTCCACTGTGAAATTTCATTTTTGAACCTGTCATTGAGTTATGGGCAGTGACCTAGGATTTGGGCCTAACAAAGTGGCACAAATCTCGGAGTTGCAGGCATAGGTCTAAGGAGAAATGTCCCTAGATGCACCCATGCCTTGTTGTGGGGGTGATTGGAGCCTCTTAGAGGCACCCTTGTCTATATCAAAGGAGCATCCAAGGGTTTAATGGTCTAAAAATTCAGTGGGACCAAAGGACTGATCATGGGGATGACTGGGAAGGCTTCCGGGAGTCTTGTAGCAGGTATAGAAGGTATGTGTTGTGGTTTTCCATTGATTCCACTTCCTTAAGGTCACCTAGGAGGTTGAATCCCATTATAGTGGCCTGTCATCGCATATTTACAACTATTGGATAGTTAATTGGGAAGATGTGGCATGAGGGTATTACACTGCATAGCATCCAGATGGTCGAATATTTTCTACTGGGAACCAAGATTCCACATGCAGGCTTTGGGATGATAGAAACACTAAAACCTCTCTTGAAGTTCTCAAGTGCCACTTAGGTGTCATATGTTCTATAAGGTTCTCATTAGATGGACAGTGAGGTTGTCTGCAATGATAGTGGTCTTGATTCCCAAGGTTAATGCTTTCAAATTGCATTGTATCATGAGGATGAATATGAGAAAGAGCCTACTAGTATTCATGTCCATGTATCATTGACATTTTCACATATTGTGAACTATATTAATGAACCACCATGCCTTTGTTTGAAAATTTTGTAGGAAATGAAAGCTGGAGACTTGAGATTGCTGAAAGAAAAACTTGAATCAAAGGCACGGGAGAATATAGGTATGGAATGATTTACATTCTTATTTATTCCTAAAGAGTGGCTAAAGTAAAATTTTGGTCACACAGAAAATATTAAGAATGGAGATGATGAATATACTTCCAAAGATGAGATAGTTGTACCACATGGAGAAGCATTGATAGTGGAAACATTCAAAGCTTGGAGAGAGTGTTTTGAAGAAGAGAAAGGTCTAGAACAAGAAATTTTAATGCCAAGTTCTTCTCTTTCAGTGGAGAAAAAAAAAAAAAACATGACGACAATGGTTAGAAAGTGGAAGAGCCCTTGCTACGGGTGTGAAGACAACTATTGAAGAATCTGAAGGAGGGGAGGAAGATATTGATTATGATGAATATTTTGAATATGATGAAGAAGATATCATAAGGTTCATCACATAGCCCTTCCTGAAAATAAGAAAAGCTTGGGAGAAATTGGCAAGCTTGAAATTTGATTCTACATGGATGTATGAGTATTGTAAATCATTATTGAGCCTTGGTTCACAGAGATAGATAGTTCATTAATAATCTATATTAATTACTAACATAAAATATGAAGGCAAGTATTTGCATAATATAGAATATATTCTAATCACCACATTCAAGATATGTGGGGGTGGTCTAGCTACATATGATGGACTCTGAATCATTATTAGTCCCACAAAAAAAACAAAAATTATGATCGTGGCCAAGCTCGTTGTTTTTGTCCATAGTTATAATAAGAGTGAGGAAATTGATTTCTTTGGGGGGGATAGTTGGAATGTCATTCGGTCTAGAGACTGAGTCACCTTTTATTAGTGTTGTTGATTGAACATATGGAAGCCTGCATGGATATAGAAAACATCATGAATATTTTTTATCTTTAGTCTCTAATATGAAGTCTTTCTTGACTAATGAATTAGAAAGACAAATATGCAGTGTTGGGAATAAGATTAAATATACAATGAAGTGGATCAATGAAGGGTTGGAGATAGTATGCTCAGTCCCTATATAATATATTTTTGTGCGTATGAATAATGAACATAAGGATACTAGTGTGCATATGATTTAGTGCATATTATGTTGTAAGAATGCATTGATCACATGACGTATATTGTCATCTATCCAATTCCATGTAACGTTGGGTCCATATATGTAAAATGTTATTTGTATCTAGAGTGTGATATCTTTGTCTAGAGTGTTGTAGCCTATGCATTGTTCTATTGAGGGCAGAGTTTGGCTTATGGGGTAGATTCTTTAGAGATTACCTAATGTTGTTGAGATTTGAATAGTTGAGAGATGTTATGTTGTGAGAGGGTTTATGTGTTAAGTCACATATGTATTGTTGATGTATTGTCCCCATAGCCTTGCAATGTCAAATATTTGTATGGTTGAGCATGAGGTGTGTTATTTTGTTGGTATAATAGTATTTTTGGGGGCAGAGTACTTGAAATGATTGTTTCCTTGTACTAAAAGTATTATTGCAACAAGAATTATTATATTCAGCTCAGAGGATTGTTTATGTGTGGAGCTACTAATCATAGATGCACAGAGTGGTATTTCTTCCAAGGTCTCATCATCATGTATTAATGTTGATGAGAGAGTATGGGTTAGATTATAGGTGTTGGTCTATGTTATCAAAGTCTTACTGTTAGAGAGCTATTTTTTATGATGAGTAGAGTTGTTATATGGTTGTTTATGCCTATTAGAGTCCATGACGTTGATGTTGCTCATGATACATATGTGTTGTTGTTGCTAGAGAAAACAAGGTTATGTTGATGGCATGTAGACCTTGTCATATGTTTGTTTCTTGTTGATCAGAGGTTTTTTACTACTACTTAGTGGACCAAGTATTACTTGTTTCCATATGTATATTGGGCATACATTGTTGCATATGTTATGGAGAGAAATGTTGGCTATATTCTATTTCTCAGAGTTAGAATGTGTCCGGGGGATTTTATTGCACATCTTTCTTAGTTATGTGATCAGTGGATGACATGAACCATATTTATCTTGTTGGTGCCATTGACATTGATATCATCTTTTCAACCATAGCCCTTTGCCATTGATTTCAAAGGGATAGAGTGACATGTCATTCGATTTTTGTGTGGTTTTCGGCTGACATAAACACCAAAGGGGGAGCTTGTTGGCATCGACGATGTTTGGTTGGCATTTATGTCAACCTTGTAGCATGTGCTTGATTGGTTGAATATGTTTGATTATGCATATGATTGATCGGTTGTAGGTGTTTTGTTATGCAGTGTGTTCAATTGGTTGTAGGTGTTTGGCTAAAATTACCAATGATTTTTCCCACGCTATTTGGTGTGAAAGCTTAATGGTTTACCATGGTATTTGGTATGATATCTTAATGGTTAATTAATTTTATTTTATTTAACATGGTCATTATGAGGAATGTAAGGTAATTAATGTTTTTATTTGGTCCATTGTGATGAGAAGAAAATTATAAATGTATTATGCTAGTATTGGAGGAGTGTGTGAGAAAGAGAGCTACAATCTTCTATACCTATAACATTGATCAGTAGAGTTTCAGAGATTAGTTAGTATACTTCAGATGTTGTTGTTGCATGCATGTTGAGTAGATCATTGAACCTAGCCTAAAAATTTTGAAACGAGGTCCACATAGAGGTTGAGGAGATTGGGGCCTCCAGCAAGTGATGGCTTTCCAAGATAGGAGTATGGCTTCTTGTTGGTAGTGATCAGCAAACAGTTGACAGAAAGTTGGGGATCTCTGGCTGGTGGTGGCCAGAAAACTATAGTTGGGGTCATATGTCATAGCTAGTAGTCTCCAATTGATATATGTAAAGATTTTCTTGACATATAATAGAAAAATGAGAGTATCACAACAACAATAGGGTGGTTTTTCTCCCCTTAAGGGTTTCCACAAGAAAACTATGTGCCTCCTTGTGCATGTTTTTCTTATGGTGCTTTATGTGTTAAATTTATGTTGAGTTTACATATTTAGATCTCTTTTGATATGTTGGGCTATGATAATTTAGCATTTTGGTAAAAAGGTTATAATTTTTTGTAAACCCTAGCACTATTTATTCACCCCCCCGCTTAATAGTCATCTCATTTCCAACATCCATGAATACGAAGAAGGGATTTCAATCAAAAAGAATGTATAGAATAAAAAGTGTTTTTATAACTCTTCCATATCAAGACATTCTTGAGACAATAGGAATAAAATTGAGACTTAGCATGTATGTTTAGGAATGTGTCCCAGTTGAAAACAAATATCTTCTAGAAAGTCAAGGTGATAAAAGGAATGATGAGGGAGAATTCTGGAAAAAGGAATATAATTTTAGATTTGAAAGGAGGTAAATGGTTTATAAAGTTAAGGTAACAAGAATGCATCCAAAGGGAGAGGAATAGAACTCAATCCCTTGAGGAGAGGAAGGATATATCATTAGATGAGATAGAAATTTTACCTAAAAGTAGATTGAAGACAAAGGAAATTCAAGGAAGAAAAGTTAAAGAGAAGGACAACCAAAAAATTTCATAAATGCAATAAAAATATGAAGGCATGAATAGAATAATAAGTTGGATTAGAGATGCTGCAAATAGTAAAGTATACAAAGTCCTCAAATGGGTTATGCAAAACTATAGTGATGAAAGTATGAAGCTTGCCAAAGATTGGATGACAATTCAGAGTGATGACAGTGATGGAGAAACCAATTAATGGTGCATGATCACACTAGAATTTTTTCAAAATTAATGTGGGAATGAAAGGAAAGTTCTTCTAAGATCCTATGGTGAGTGCCAATAGAGTTAAAGTTATAATAGCTAAGAAGCAGTCATTACGAAGAGGTAAGGATCACTAGATGAGTGAGGAGTTAGTATATTCTTTTAACTAAAATGGATTTTGGAAAGTACATGGAAAAGCATCAAAAAGAAACAGGTCAAGAGGAACATAAAAAAGATAGGACCAAGTTAAAGAAATAGTCTTTGAATAATGAAAATTATAGTAGACTGGGAGAAATTATGACCAAGAAGTCAGTCATGATGTTGACATATCATTCCTTGTAGGCTTATGGGCATGGAAACCATCAAGAAAGTAAAATTTCAAATCCTGGGATGTGTCAAACAGTAGCAGCAGCAAAACCACAAAGTGATCAAGCATGTGGATGACAAGAAATTCTAGTTTGTGATCCAGGACTTCAATAGAGGCACATGACCAGGAGGTCATGAAAATTTCCCCCCTTGTTTGTCTGATGCAGGAGCGTAAAACCAAGTCAATAATTTGTTGCCTAGACCTAAGGGCTCTTGGAACTTCCTAAAGGGAGTGAATTCCCTCAATTAATTTTTTTTTATAAATTAGGATAATATATTTCTCGTGTAAATACAAGTGTCCTAGTTCTAGACGGAATCTAGGTTTGTTATGGAATTTAGTCTTCTTTTCCATGTGGCACATTGTAAAAGAGACAAGTAATTAGGCTGAAATGTTATGTAATTTCTAGAGAGGAGGATATATGTATAAATCTATTGGGTGAAGTGGCACTAGATTTTAGAAGAGGGATAGGTGTAGATCTATGAGAGGGTTGTTAGTTACAACCTCGATGTTGCAATAGGATGTTTTGATTAGGTAAAGGGAATAGAGAATGAGATAGAGAAAAGGAAGGATTAGTGAGAGGAAAAGAAAGGCCAAATATCTAGGAAGGATGTCAGAGGGAGAGTAAATGGGCCAATCATTTTAGAATCAGGGAAATTTGTACAGATTTTGTGCTAATAATAATTGTGCAAAACCTCCTCTCTTCATTTTGCGTTTGATCTCTGTAGTCTTGTGTTAATATTTTGTGTTGAGTGGAGACAATTGAATCCTCTCATATCTACATTCTCTGCATAATATAATCATTGCATAATGAGGGTTCCATGTTGCAATATCTAAATCATTAGAGTATTGAGTGGTTGGCGTAATGAGGGTTCCATGTTGCAATATCTAACTCATTAGAGTATTGAGTGGTTGTATGTGTAGTAAGTACAAAGGGAGAGTGAATTTGAAGATGGGCAATAATGGTTATTTTGGGGTTCTAAGTCTAATTTATGTTTTGGGTTGAGTTTTGATTTACAATTTCATGATATTTAATGTGAAATCAAGATCTCTGTCAAGTTCCTGGGCTTCAGCTCTTGAGATAGCACTAATCTTTATAATAACCAAGTTTCGTTCCATTTCCTAGAACTGGGACTCAGGGATCCAGTGAGACGTTTCACTCCCAACATGAGGTATTTCCCTTGGAATGAAGCTCTGTCGCAACGGAATTGGTTTTGTCCCAACACGGGATTTTGCTTTGAAGTCCTAATGAAATCAAAGTGGCTTTTATGGGGAGGTGCCATAACAGTTTGATGGAACAAGCGAGGGGCACAATAGATCTGGTTTTTCCACATAACTTGGTGGTATTACGGGATGGTCTCCATTGTGCCACCCACCTCCCCTTTTGTTAACTCATGGAAAACCTAGGAGGCCTCGCAGTTATGTTGGATCATAGATTTGGGCGTTGCCACGATCGCGTTGTTGAATGTAGGCCACTCAATAACAAGGGTCACAGATAGCATAAGGTCGATCTAATAAGCGAAGGCATCTTGTCAGTTGACAGCCCCAACAGATAGGACACTTCACATCTATCGTCGTCATTGATCTTTCATAGCCACCCTATTGTGAAATCACAACAGGCTGTAAGCACCGATGAGTGGTGGCCGGTCCTATCGATTAACAAATCTTATAGAGAAAAATTCTCCCAACAACTGTCGATTTGGGCTATCGATGAAGACTCCAACCTCTGTTGGCACGTGTTTCAGGTAGAATTGTAACATACCAAAGAACCCCGCCTTATGCTTCCGATGAGGTTTAGTCCATCCTCTAGCACTCAAAGTTATATGAGGTGGCCACGTGACGGGAATGAGGTAACCGCATGAGGCATTAAAATCTAAGGGTTAATAATCTTGTTTATCTCGTGGAAAGTCGATAATCCCATATTGGCTTTATCATTGAATTTGTTGGTTTAGTGCCAGGTCATAGAGTCTAGTCTTGTGAGATTGATCTATTACAAATCCATATCATTAAGGCTATTCAAATTGGGGGCGTACGCAGATTGAAGAGTATTGTTCAGGGTCACGTATGAAGATGGAGAGCGTCGATGGCATAGTTAGGAAACCCAATGCACAGTCTTGATTAAAGGAGATTGTGTGATTTCCACAGCATGGTTAAGCACAACCCTAAGGATTCGAAGCTCATGGAAAATTGAGCTAACGAGAAATAAGAGTGGGATGCTCTCAGCACCATCATTTTTGGAGGTACATAACTAGCATTTCATTGGCACAGATTTATGGGATATTTGCATCATATTTTCATATATGTTTCTCCTTTTAGCTCTGGAAGTTTTTACTTTTGACATATAACAGAAAGAAGAAATCCAAAATAATGTTGGGCTTATTACTAAACTAAAATGCTTAATTTAATCTAGTTATCAAGAATGTGACATTTAAATATCTAAAGAATGTCCTAAGAAATCTATGATATTATTAGAGGAGTATATATAGCTATTTAATATGACAAAATCAAGAAAACAACCTTATCAACACATACTCACTGCATACTACTATACTCTTAAATATATGTTCTTTCTTTGTAGCAAAGGTAAGAGGACCCTCTTTCTCTCAAATATGTGCTCTTCCTCTAAAGGGTTTCACTAAGTTTGTAATGGAAACCAAAACCACCATGGGAGGAGGGGAAATGAGGTGGGTAGATCTTTCCAACCTTGTATATTTCCCCACAGCATGTCCCCTCACAATGACAACCCCCCTCTCTTCCCCACCAATATCTATATTTATACTTGATATTAAAAACCCCCTCCACCCCTTACCTAATATTTAAAACTGCCCCTCCACCTCTTATTAGATATCAACATATTTCCTTGCATTTTGGCCTTTTTTTATACTCCTTTCATGAATAGAAATGCTTATGTATTATTAACTTAGTGAAGCTCTTTTGTCTTTATGACACTTAGAGATTTGAAAATAAAAATCAGTTTCCCTTAAAAACAACTTACATACACTCACATTATATCTTAATTTTAAAATATTTATTACAAACCTTAATAACCTTTCTACTCATCAAATTATAATAATATAAGAATTTTTTTTAATTTTATATATTTTTAACAATCAAATATTTTTTATTTATTTATTAAAATTATCATCATTTAAAATAAAATAATAAATTTTAATTTTAATTTTTTTTATATTTTACAGAATTTGATTTTCAAAATTTAGTTATTATATTTTAAAATAAGCTAACTTAATTCTCTCCATAATTGATAACTCAAAATTATTTGGCATAATAATTGTATTAGTGCTTTGGCACTTGATTGATATTCCATCTATGGTTTCTTAGTTGTTTTTGGTACTTTTTAACATTTTATAAATATAATAGAAACAATTTATACTATTATTAAAAAAAATTAAATTAATTAATCTTTAGTTGTTTTGGTATTTTTAACATTTTAATATAATAAGAAACAATATATACTATTCAATTCAAAAAATTACTAAATATTATAAGAAACTAATGTATCATTTCAATTCAAAAATTAAATAAATATAATAAGAAAACTAACGTATACTATTTCAATTCAAAAATTAAAAGTTTCAAATATATGATTTCCTCAATTGTTTCTTGTCTTTTCAACACTTCATAAATTTAATAAGAAAACCAATGTATATTATTTTAATTAAAAAAAATAAAGGTACAAAATGTATTATTTAATTTTGATGCTTTCCTGAGTTGTTTCTTATCCTTTAAATACTTTATAAATATAATAAGGAAACCAGTGAATACCTATTTTATTTCAAAAATCAGACAGTATCACATTTATTATTTAATTCTTATTGTTTTCTGAGTTGTTTTTTATCCTTTAAATACTTTATAAATATATTGAAGAAACCAATGTATACCTATTTTATTTCAAAAATCAGAAAGTATCAAATTTATTATTTAATTCTGATGGGATCTTAAGTTCTTAGAAATATTGATAAATAGAAAATAGAATATAGAATAATATATCTTCACATAAAGATATGAGACTAATACTACGCTTGGTTAATGACACTCATCTCCGATGCACAGTTACCTCGTTTATTTTATTTGCATGCCTTCCCTGTGATGCCTGTAGGATTTAATTTATGGGTTTTCCTAATTACTTTAAACCCTAACCAAGATCTACTCCTTTGTAAAAAATTGAAAATAATGCACAGCGGAACTTATAAGAAATTGAAAATAATGCACAGTGGAACTTACTTTCCATCTTCTAAAGCTCCTGGTCTTGACTTGAGTTGTTGGCTCTTGAATCCTTCCAAGAGCTTGTAATCCTTTTCTCTGGCTATCCTTGATAGAGTATCAAGTCTTCAATGGAG
>APFE030895073.1:7822-19747 GCA_000404065.3 Pinus taeda
GTTTTGTAACTTTCATTTAAGTGTTTATTAAAATAATTTACTAAAGTGTAATAAACCCTAAACCATATACCTTGTACCCTAAAATCTAAACCCTAAGCATTTCATAACATTTTAAAAAGTGTTTTCTAACTTTTTTACGTGTTTATTAAACCCTAAATCCCTCATACCTAAACCCTAATTAATTTATAATATTTTAAAGAGTTTTTTGTAACTTTTATTTAAGTGTATATTAAAAACATTTAGTAAATTGTTATAAACCCTAAATCCTAAACACTAAATCCTTAGAATTTTATAACATTTAAAAAACTATTTGTAACTTTTATTTAAGTGTTTATTAAAAGAATTTACTGAAATGTTATAAACCCTAAATCTTAAACCCTAAACCCCAACCATAATCCCTAAACCATAAAACCTAAGTATTTTATCACTATCTATAATAAGGGAGGACCGCACCTCGGTATGTGAGTGTAGGAGGGACAAAATCGTGGTACATGAGATACCCCAACCTTTTTTTTTCCACCCTTTTTCATAAAATTTGACTTTTATTTATTTTTCTTCATAACTCCTCGAGGCTCCATGGGATGAATGCATTATGTGTCATATGTAGCAGTAGATACCCGTTTAAGGTGTGGTGGCTCATCCCTAGACCCTAAACCGTAAACCGTAAACCCCTAACCCTAAACCCCAAACACTAAACTATAAACCCTAAACCCAAAATCATAAACACTAAACTCTAAGCATTTTATAACATTTTAAAAAGAATTTTGTAACTTTTATTTAGGTGTTTATTAAAACAATTACTAAGGTGTTATAAACATGAAACCATGAACCATAAACCCCAAACCCCAAACCCTAAACCCTAAACCAAAAATCCTAAAACTTAAACCCTAACCATTTTATAAAGTTTTATTAACCCTAAACACTTAACCCTAAACACTTAACCCTAAACCCTAAACCTCAAACCCTAAATCCTAAATGCTAAATTCTAAACCCTAAACGCTAAGAATTTTATAAGAATTTTAAAAACATTTTGTAACTTTTATTTAAGTGTTTATTAAAAACATTTACTAAAGTGCTATAAATCCTAAACCCTAAACTCTAAAGCATAAACCCCTAACCCTAAACACTAAAGTGTCAACCATAAACCCTAAGTATTTTATGACATTTTAAAAAGTGTTTTGTAAATTGTTTTTAAATGTTTATTAAAAGCATTTACTAAAGTGTTATAATTCCTAAACCATAAACTCTAAACCCTAAAAAATTGACTCAGAATATAATGTATATAGAATATATTGACTAAAGAAAGATTTATTGGTTTTATTATAACTATTGTGACTATGTAATTCGATGGATTGAAAACTGCTACAACCATTACTCTATGATAAGAATCAAAGCACTAACCCCATTATACATATTGCATTAAAAAATTCGTAAAAACTAACTAAAATATATTATTATTATTGGAGTTATATAATATATAAAAATATTTTTATTGATTCACCCCCACTATTATTATGGGAATCCTTTAATTGGAAATAGTTCTTCTTTCATTACCATGGATTAGAAATACCACATGCCCAATATGATGTGTTGATATGCCATCTTCTTAAATTAATTAAGATAATTTAGTTAATAGAGTATATCTAACTTGAAAATAAATCTTATCATTCATATGTCAATATTACCATGAATATTCCAACATATTCCATCCATGATAACCATCAAAATGGTTACCCCAATATTTTTATCACATTTCATAGATTAATTAAAACATAGAAATTAACTAAATTATTTCTTCGAATTAGCACAATATTAGGCATATCTAATTTGGAATTTATTTTTAATTTAAGTTAAAATAAAATATTAACATTAAATTAACAAACTATGGAAGCCATATAAATTAAATGGATGTAAATGCAAATAAATTAAATGCATGATAATCATCAAAACGTGTAACACTTAGTACCTATGACATTTCCTACATTAAAAAAAAAAAAATTAAATTAACAAAATTATAACTTTATTACAAGCTATGTTGTGATTATTATTAATAATATTTTTTTTATGCATATTTCAACAAAAAGTAATCCTAGTGGAAAATTTGACCGGTGAAATTTACCCCTTGGTGTAAATTAAAGGGTTTAGAATTTTGAATGGAAAATGGTTTTCTACTCATATTGCATTATTAATAGTAGCCCCATGATTATTTTATAAGAAAAATAGGTATGGAGATTAGCATAGCCTTATTTCAATGGAGAAGCTAATTATTTCGATTTACCCCAATTTTCAAGGACATGGATTTATGGTACCCATTTCTCCCTTCTCATTTGATTTTAAATAAACTCTTTATTTCAGTGGCCCTTATATCATGGTATTGAGATTAATTTGAAGAGAACAACCAACATTTAAGTATTCAATAGTCTTCTTTCCATTTTCTAAGATTTCACACGATTAATGATTGTCATATCTAATACAAGAGGCTTATGTATTTTCTTTACATTCCAATACCTTGAGCATTTTCTCCTTTACCTCCTGAATTTTTTTTCTTCATTTTTGGGAGATGTAATAATTTTTTTTTTGGAAACCCGAACAAACAAGTAACCTTAAATGTTTCAAAATATGAAAAGAAAATATATATTTTATGGCTCTCAAATACAATACATGAGATTTATCTATATGACCATAGGCAACACAGCTAAGACAATGAAACATAAATGGAAACTAAAGATACATAGGCAGATAGGCATGCATGCATATTTCAAGGGATCAATAACCTTTACTGGGATTGGATTTTTAGTCCTAAGAGTGCACCCACGACCAGGAGGAGGCCCCATTTTCCATTAAGTTCCTTCAAGCACACCACTTGTATGACCAACATCAACAATCGAACCTTCCATATCATCAAACACCTCAGTGTTTTTAGGATTATATCTCTCATCGGAAAGTTCCATTTCCACCTAAGTGATATCTTCTTGAATTGGTTAAGTGTTCAAATCCCTCTAATGATTGGTTTCACTCTAAAGTCGAATTTGAGTTCCAGAATAACCTATCCCTTTGTAGTATTATGCTCCTCGCTAGACATTAGCACTTTGTTTAGGCATGGAAAACAACAACAAAAAATGAGAGGCCTATCTCAGACTTGAATGGTTCAACAAGAGTGGAGAAACCCAAACACAACCCTTTAAATTGATAACTTTGGTTGTCATTTTCAACTTCAAGATACTGAACAAAGTATCTCCATTCACAACATACAACAAAATATAAAGATCTCAAAAAGAGAAATTTAAATACTCTTACTGAAGTCTACAATCCAGATTCAAAAAGTTCATAATCTTATTGAGAAGAAAGGGTTGTATGCCCAACAAGCTTATAGGGTTATATGTCAAGTAGAGTTGATTGAATTTATTGTTCTTCCACATTCAAGGTATGTTCTAACTTATTTATTATAACAAGGTTACTATATATCAATTTCAAACTATAATTTAGATAGAAATGGGTTCTATATTTTATATTTTTTACTTTGAATTCCAAATTTTTACTTTTAAAGCAAATCAATGTTATTTTAAATTTTAAACTTTAATTTTTCCATCAACAATTCCGTCTGCTAACTTGAAATTTCAAAATTAAGTTTTTTTAGATTTAACTTTTAATCTTTTACTTTACATTTTTTTAAATTTAAAAGATAATTTTTTTGGTTTTTTTTTAATTCAAAGTTAAAAATTAATTATTTTTGTTTGTTTGTTTTTTTTAATTCAAAGTTACCTATTGTTTTTGTTCGTGTAACTTTCAGGAATGTTATTAATACTAAGCGTTCTAAATTTGGATAAGTTTATGCTTTTATGGGCTGTTGTAACTAATATTGGTTTAATACAACTCTAACATTTAGATAAGAGTTAATGAAGGAATTTGAGCAATTTCTTGCAAGCGGATTTCGTCATCGCAACATTTTTGGTTTTGTTTTTGTGATTTTCAAGATTGGATTTAATATTCCGCTTTCTAGTTTTAGGTAACGGTTTGCTTTTTCCCGTTTTTCTTTTTTGAGTTGTTGTAATTAATATTTATTTAATTCAACCCTAACATTTAGTTAAGAGATGGTAGCCGTTTCCTCATTGTTCAAAGTGGATTACACAATGCAATCTCTTCAACCATAGCGTTTAGTTAATCCAGAATTTATAGTAGTTTCTTTATCGTTCATGCAGGATTTCAAAATATCAATCTCTCCCA
This sequence comes from Pinus taeda, assembly GCA_000404065.3. Taxonomy (NCBI): domain Eukaryota; kingdom Viridiplantae; phylum Streptophyta; class Pinopsida; order Pinales; family Pinaceae; genus Pinus; species Pinus taeda. The sequence goes on from APFE030895073.1 coordinate 12,047, forward strand.
ATTGTTTCAATGTGTCCTCATTAAAGAAAATAAGTCAAGATTGGATTTAATATTCAGCTTTCTAGTTTTAGGTAACGGTTTGCTTTTTCCATTTTGCTTTTTTTGAGTTGTTGTAATTAATATTATTTAATTCAACCCTAACATTTAGTTAAGAGCTGGTAGCCATTTCCTCATTGTTCAAAGCAGATTACACAATGCAATCTCTTCGACCATAGCGTTTAGTTAATCTGGAATTCATAGTCAGGCAGGATTTCAAAATAGCAATCTCTCCCAATTGTTTCAATGTGTCCCCATTAAAGAAAATAAGTTAGACAGAATATATGAAGGTCCTGTGCTCGATCCACAATGTTGTTGCCTCTGTGTCTTTCTTAGGAGAGCGTAAGACTTAATATATCAAGGCTGTGCTTTTATGTATATTTGTTGCAGAAGGTAAGACTGAATATATGAGGTGAAGGAAGAGGTGAAGGTGGAGGTGGTGGAGGTGGAGGAGGTGAAGTTGGTGCTGGAGGAGGAGGGGGTGGATGGTGTAGAGGTGGAGGTGGTGGAGGTGGAGGTGGAGGTGGAGGTGGTGGAGGAGAAGGGGAGGGGGACGAGGAGGCGGTGGAGGTGGAGGTGTAGGTAGAAGAAGAGGTCGAGGAGTTGAAGGTGGAGGTTGAGGTCCATTGGGTGCACTAGAATGAGAATTGACTAGTCAATATTATAACTCTTTAGAAACGATGTAATTAATGGAAAGGTATGGATATAAAGTTTATTCAAGTTAAATTTAGTACATAAATAAACATAAAACCATGAATATTAATGGATGATGTCATTGGTAAATTTTTTCCTACAAAACCAAAAGAAAGTACATTGGAGAAATTGAAATTCTATGGGAGATTGAAAAATAGTTGCATGATCGAAACAAGTGTGAGAAACCATTTCCATAAAACCTTAATTTTATGAGGTGCAAGGAAATTAGTTTAAATGACAACCTTGTTTGAGAAATTAAGTAAAATCACTTACAAAGACTAAACCCTAAACCCTAACCTACAAACCCTAAGCATTTTATAGCATTATAATCCCTAAACCTTAGAAACTAAAACTTTTACAACATTTAGAAAGGTGTTTTGTAACCTCTTTTTATGTTTTTATTAAAATTATTTAATAAAGCATTATAAAAACTTAACCCTAAACCCTAAACCCTAAACCCTAATAATTTTATAAAAAATTTACACACTAAACCCTAAACATTTTATAACATTTTAAAAAGCGTTTCGTGATTTTTTTTAATTTTTTATGAAAAGCATTTACTAAAGTATTATAAACCCTAAACCCTAAACAATAAAACCTAATAATTTTATAATATTTTAAACCCTAAACACTAAACCTTAACAATTTATAACATTTTAATAAGAATTTGTAACTTTTTTTCACTGTTCATTGAAAACCTTTACCAAAGTATTATAAAACCTAAACCCTAAACCCTAAACTCTAAGAATTTTATAGCATTTTATAATATTTTAATAAGAATTTTGTAACTTTTTAAAGTGTTCATTAAAACCTTTACCAAAGTATTATAAAACCTAAACCCTAAACTCTAAGAATTTTATAACATTTTAATAAGCGTTGTGGTAAAAAAAATTAAGTGTATATTAAAATCATTTACTAAATTGTTACAAACCCAAACCCTAAACCTTAAACCTTAAGCATTTTACAACATTTTACAAAGTGTTTTGTAACTTATTTTAAGTCTTTATTAAAATAATTTACTAAAGTGTTATAAATCCTAAACGCTCAACCCTAAACCCTAAACCCTCAACCCCAAGCATTTTATAACATTTTAACAAGTTTTTTGTAACTTTTCTTTAGGTATTTATTAAAAACATTTAGTAAAGTGTTATAAAACCTTAACTCTAAGCACTTTATAAAATTTTAAACCCTAAACCCTAAGAATTTTATAACATTTTGAAAACTTTTTTCTAACATTTTTAAGTCTTTATTTAAATAATTTACTAAAGAGTTATAAAACCTAAACACTAAATGCTAAGAAAATTTTAACATTTAAAACAGTAAACCCTAAACCCTGAGCATTTTTAATATTTTAGAAAGTGTTCTGTAACTTTTTTTAAGTGTTTATTAAAAGAATTTACTAAAGTGTCATAAACCCTAAACCCTAAACCCAAAACCGTTTAGAAGTGTTTATTAAAAACATTTGCTAAAGTGTTATAAACCCTAAACCCAAAACCCAAAACCCTAAGTATTTTAATTACATTTTAAATAGTTCTTTGTAAGTTTTTTTAAGTGTTTATTAATATATTTTACTAAAGTGTTATAAAGTGTAAACCATGAACCCTAGGCATTTTATAACATTTTAAACCCTAAACCCTAAGCAATTTATTACATTTTAACAAGCATTTTCTAACTTTTTTTATAGTGTTTATTAAAAGCATATACTAAAGAGTTATAAAAGATAATTCCTAAATCATAAACCCTAAACCCTAAGCATCTTATAGCATTTTAAACCGTAAACCTTAAACCCTAAGCATTTCATAAGATTTTCACAATAATTTTGTAACTTTGTTTTACATGTTATAAACCCTAAACTCTAAACCCTAAACCCTAAGCATTTTACAACATATTAAAAAGAATTTGGTAACTTTTTTAAGTTATTATTAAGATAACTTACTAAAATGTTATAAACCCTAAGCACTAAACCCTAAACCCTAATAATTCTGTAACATTTCAAACCATAAACCCTAAGTATTTTATAACCTTTTAACAATTGTTTAATAACTCTTTTTTACTTGTTTACTAAAATAAGTTACTAAATTGTTATAAACTCTAAACCATAAACACTAAACCCTAAACCCTAAACATTTTATAACATTTTAAATATTAAACCGTAAACATTAAACCCTAAACACTAAACCCTAATGATTTTATAACAATTTAACAAGTGTTTGTAATTTTTCTTTAAGAGTTTATTAAAAGAATATAATCAAGTGTTATAAACCTGAAACCCTGAAATATAAACCATCAACACTAATTCCTCAACCCTAAAGTGTTATAAAATGTAAACCTTAAACCCTAAATCCTAAGCATTTTATAACATCTAAAAAAATGTTTTATAACTTTTTTTTAAGTGTTTATTAAAAGAATTTACCAAGTGTTATAAACCTTAAGCCCTAAAACCTAAAATCTAATCCCTAAACTTTAAGCATTTTATGACATTTTAATCCCTAAATCATAAACCCTAAAATACTTTACCAATGTTTTATAAACAGTAAAGCCTAAAAGCTAAACCATAAACCCCAAACAATAAACCCTAAATCTGAAGCTTTTTATTTCATTTTAAACCCTAAATGTTTTATAAAATTTTAACAAGTGTTTTGTAACTTTTTTTATGTATTTATTAAAAAATTCACTAGAGTGTTATAAATCCAATACCCTAAACCCTAACCCCAAAGAATTTCATAACATTTTAAACCTTAAACCCTAAAACTTAACCATTTTATAGCATTTTAACAAGCGTTTTGTAACTTTTTTTAATTGTTTATTGAAATAATTTACTAAAGTTTTATAATCCCTAGACCCTAAACCATAAACCCCACAAGGTAAGCATTTTATAACAATTTAAAAAGGGTTTTGTAACTCTTTTAAGTGTTTATCGAAAGCATTTACAAAAGTGTTATAAAACCTAAACCCTAAACCCTAAGCCCCCAAACCAAACCATTTTATAACATCTTAACAAGTGTTCTGTAATTTTTATATAAATGTTTATTAAAAGGATTTAGTAAACTATTATAAATAGTAGAACCTAAATCAAAAACCTTGAACCCTAAGGTTTTTATAAAACTTTTGTCTCTAAACCTTAAACCCTAAACCCTAATAATTTTGTAGCATTTTAAACCCTAAACCTTAAGTCCTAATAGTTTTATAACATTTTAACAAGAATTTTGTATCTTTTTTTAAGTGTTTTAATTCACTAAAGTGTTATAAACCCTAAACCCTAATCCCCAAACCCTAAGAAATTTATAACATTTGGAACCCTAAATCCTAAACCCTAAGAATTTTATAACATTTTAACAAGTTTTTTGTAAGTTCCTTTTTAATTGTTTATTAAATGAATTTACTAAATTTTTATAAACCCTAACCTTAAACACACTAAACCATAAACCCTAAGAATTTTGTAACATTTTAAACCTTGAACCCTAAGTCCTAAACCCTAAGCAATTTATTATATTTTATCAATTGTTTTATAACTCTTTTTTAAGTGTTCAATAAAAGAAGTCACTAAATTGTTACAAACTCTAAACCCTAAACCCTAAGAATTTTATAACATTTTAAAACTTAAACCCTACACACTAAACCCTAAGAATTTTATAATCTTTTAACAATTGCTTTGTAACTTTTCTTTAAATTTTTATTGAAATCATTTACTCACATGTTATAAACCCTAACCCATAAACTCTAACCACTTTATAACATTTAACAAGCATTTTGTAACTTTTTAAAGTGTTTATTAAAATAATTTAGTAAAGTATTATAAACCCTAGAACCTAAACACTAAACCATAAACCCTAAGAATTTTGTAAAATGTTAAACCCTAAACCCTAAACATTAAACCCTAATAATTTTATAAAATTTTCACAAGTGTTTTTGTAACCTTTTCTTATGTGTTTATTAAAAGAATTTACTAAAATTCTATAAATGCTAAACCTTAAGAATTTTATAACATTTTAAACCCTTAAAAGTAAACCCTAAACCTCGAACCCTAAACATTTTAAAACATTTAAAATCTTAAACCTTAAACCCTAAACTCTAAAGATTTTATAACATTTTAAACACTAAACCCTAAACCATAAGGTGATTATTAAAATTGTTTATTAATAAACCTTGGTACTAGCACTGAAAATTTATGCATTAAGAGAACGTACAAAGGGCGAGAAGCATAAGAAAAATCCATTAACTCCCTCTCCCTTCAATCCCTCGTTTCATATTGTGCACTTTCACATTTAGAGTCGTCAAATCCCTCCCTCCACTGCTATCATAATTTCGGTAGCTATGCTCTATTATATATATGAATTCATAATATCGCTAGCTCTGATCTATTATATAAATGAATTCATAGTATTTCTAGTTGTGCTCTATTATATATATGAATGGAATTCAAGAACAAGAATTGAAATCCCAACTCTGCTTCAAGAAGCTGACTTGTAGTCCCTCTCCCAATGTTTACGCTGACACACCACTCACACATTCAACAGGAATCAAAGGACGTGAATTCTCCTAGCATTTACGGTGACACATTGAACAAGAATTCAAGAACAAGAATTGGAATCCCAACTTCGGTTCAATAACCTCACCTGCACTCCCACTCCTAGATTTTACGCCGACACGCAATTAAGTTATACCGCAGAGGAAAATATTTGAATTACAAGATTTGATATAGCTGGTGTATATATTACAACAATAATCTGAAATGTAACTTATTAATATTACAAATCTTGTAATTAGTTTTGAAATTTATAAAACTAAATATAATAAGTAGTACATTTAAGTTATACCGGCAAATATCTGAATTACAAGATTTGATATCGCTGGTGTATATATTACAACAATAATCTGAAATGTAACTTATTAATATTACAAATCTTGTAATTAGTTTTGAAATTTATAAATCTAAATCTAATAAGTAGTACATTTAAGCTATACCGCAGAGGCAAATATCTGAATTACAAGATTTGATATCGCTGGTGTATATATTACAACAATAATCTGAAATGTAGCTTATTAATATTACAGATCTTCTAATTAGTTTTGAAATTTATAAAACTAAATCTAATAAATAATCAAAGTGAAAATAGTAATTAAGCAAATATCTAAATTACAAGATCTGAAATCGCTGGTATATATATTACAACAATAATTTGAAATGTAGATTATTAATATTACAAATCTTGTAATTAGTTTTTTGAAATTTATAAAATTAAAACTAATAAGTAGTAAAAGTGAAAATTGTAATTAAATGTGAAAATTGTAATTAAATTGCATGGTAGAGGAGAGTTAAATTAAGAATAACGGTAATTCATGGAGCCATTGTTGGGGTTATATTGAATGAGAATGCAAGGTATTATAAGAAAAAGAAACGTATTACACACTCCAACGCAACGTCGGGTGAAGAACCCCTTAACAATATCCATATCACAGTTAATCGACTAACGAGAAACATCTAAATATGTAATCTGTGATATACTTATCAAGCCAACAAAGTACAAAACTTATATAATAGGGAAAGTTAGAAGGTCTTACCTGTCCTTCAGCTCGAAACCGATTATGTCCGCCACAGCAAAAAGAACATTCCTCCATTTTTCTATGGTGTTGGGGTAGTATCGTGGTTGAGAATCAAATGTTCTTTTCCTTTAGAGCATGCCAAGATGTCGAGCTTAAACTCGATCTCAACCGTGCGTCCACCGAAGATCGACATAGAAGACCGGAATTATTGTTGACCCCGATTTCATGAACAGAGGCTGTTCGAATAGTCCCTGCGATTTGAGGATCCAATAAATCAACATTAACATCCTCTTCCTGCAACATCCTCTTTCTGCAACTGGATTACATGAACACGTTACCAAGAAAGGAACACGGGATCAAATTGACAGAAAAGAAATGAACACGTTACCAAGAAATTCGATGCAGCAAAGCTTAATTCGATGCCATCCATGCATACGGTCATTGATATCCATGAGTTTCAAAATTGTAAATCCTCTCCTCTTCTCCCGCTTGCTTCAACGGTTATTTTAAATCCTCTCCTGTTCTCCCACTTCCTTCAACGCATATATTCCCTACAGGATATATGTACTACCCACGCTCTTTGAAGGTTTCATCGACTCCAATGTTTAATCGACGCCATTACCAGAGTGCGACTCCGAGTTATCATTATATAAACGCAAGTGGCTTCGATAAGTTGCTTTCTCGTCCCAAAATATAACAAACTTGACCAACGTAAACATGTTTATTTTCTGACACGCGTCCATACATAAGAGTGTAATATGATGCTTTTGTCAGAGAATATGCTTTTGTGTGAATATGCCGATAATGAAAGCTATGGGAGTGGAATATATCAGAGATTATAACAAATTACACGCGACCATTACTATCATTACTCTCCTTTGAACGTTAGATGTTATCCAAGCGCTCACTACTCTCATTACCGGTCACACGGGGCACGCACTACTTAACCATGTGCATTTAAATTTGTGTCAACAGTTCCATAATACAATATAATACTTATCGTAATGATTCTATGTAGGGAAGTAAAATTATCTTACAATTTTATTTTCCCTTGCAGAGATGAGTTGTTTGTGATACCATAGTCTGGATCAAGAAATTTTGTAGTTATAGAGTTTGAGGACCATGAATGGATGTCAGTTTCAACCCTAAAGAGAATCAAGAAACCATATAAAAACATAAATAAAGAAAGTATCTTATCCAAAGGTCTTGCAAGTCAATTACCGTGATGTATTTCTGTTTTTGAATATACATTTTGTCCAAATAGAAAATAAATAAAGAATGCAATATATGCAATGGTTGGGCACATTACTTATTTTCTTTTGTGAATTTATATTTAATACATCTCAATCTGGATGAATTCGTTTTTAGGGATAATCTTTGTGTATGAGATTTCAATATCTTTACCTCCATTAAAATAGAGATTTGGTA
>APFE030895076.1:0-18983 GCA_000404065.3 Pinus taeda
AAAATTCCCTTTGTCAAAGATATTGTTGACTCATCAAGAAGCATTACAAAATTTATATATAATCATACATCTGTGCTTAGCTTGATGAGAAGATTCACTAACAACAAAGAGTTGGTGCGCCCCGCCATTACACGGTTTGCACCAGTTTCATATCTCTTCAATCTCTCTTGATTTCTATGTGGGATGTGAAGAGAATGTTTCTTTCAGAGGAGTGGCGTGCTTTGCCAATGAGCCGCAAACCAGAAGGAGAGGCCGTATGCAGACTAGTTTCATACCAGGAAGACTTCTGGGCAGGAGTGGAGGAGGTGTGCGCCGTTACTGAACCTTTGGTAAAGGTTCTTCGGTTGGTTGATGGTGAGAAGCCTGTAATGGGCTATTTGTATGAAGTCATGGACAAGGCCAAAGAAGCCATTCGGGCCTACTATGATGACAAGGGAGATGATGGGTTTCAGAAACAACTCCTTTTATGGGGAGTGATTGATGAGCGATGGAACAACACACTCCATCGTCCCATTCATGTTGCAGGGCTTTTCCTGAACCCTGCATTTTCTTATGCATGTGGGTTTGATTTTGATGCTGAGATCATGGATGGATTCTTATCCTGTGTCCAAAAGATGGTGCGATCAAACAAATTGAGACATGTAGGATGGCAGGTGGCACATTTGGCTTTGAGATGGCTGTCAATGATAGGATGATTAAAATGCCAGGTATTTTTTAGTTTGTAACTTTGTTTCAAATTTCATTATCTCTTCAAATTCCATTTTTTTCTTAATGTTAATTTAAAATTTAATTGTAATTTTGTTGTAGATGCATGGTGGAAAATGTATGGTGGCAGGGTAAACCCCTTCTCAAAGCTTGCCATTTGCATCCTCAGCCAAACCATGTAGCCTCTCAAGGATTGTGAGCGCAAAACTGGAAGTGTATTTGAAAAAATACACAACAAGAAGCGCCCAACAGGTTAACACTTAAACATTTAAAATATTCAAAATTTCCAATAAATTTTTGAATTCATTAAACAATTTTTTTTTTTTATAATTATTAATTATTATTTCACGATTTTTGTACAGGTTGGAGTCCCAGCGACTTAATGACATGGTCTACGTCTACAACAATCTTTGATTGTGGGTGAGGCAACTTGAGAAGAAACCTGATGTGGATGCCATCTCATTGGATGGGATTGACACCACTGTTGCATGGAGGGTTGAGGCCGAGAGGCCTCTCATGGAGTCTGCTGATGATTGGTTAGTGCAGGATGTCGTGGAGGGGGAGGAGGAGTAGGAGCAGGAGGAGGAGCAGGTGGAGGAGGAGGAGGAACAGGAGGAGGAGGTGACACCGCCTGCCCGGGCTACCACTGCCACCAGTAGAGGACGTGGTCTACCTCCTACTTCTAGTTCTTCAGCTTCTAGAGCACATCAGACTCCACTGCCATCTCACCACACGGCACAACATCTACATCTAAGGGAAAGGGAAGCTAGGCATTTTCTCGCAATGGGGCAGAGGAAATCAAATAGGATTGACTTTCATTTTATTGTATATGACATTATGAAAATGATGAGATACATTATCAATTTTTTGTTGATTTTTGAGGCTGAGTTGGGACCAAGGAGTCAGGACTTACTATTCAGACATATTCAATGTTATGTGTGATTTTAGCGCTAGAAATGATATTAAACATCTTATATATTAGTTTTTTTTATCATATTTATGTTTCAATGTATTTATTTTATGTTGTAGATGGTTTAGATATTAAAAAAATTGAAAAAAATGAAAAAAAAATGAATATTTTTGTACCAAACGATTTTTTCCCGATTTTTTCCCGATAATTTTGATTTTTTCCGAGTTTTTCCCCGCGCCGATTTATTCCCGAGTACGATTAATGCAACATTGTCTCCACCTTCCGCTAGCTCTACGATTTTCCCTTTTTCTCTAAACTGGGTCCCTCTCTTTACCCAAAATTAATTCTTCTTTTGATTTATCCACTTTCCTAAGTTTGTTGTAGATGCAAAACTTGCTCACCCTTCCTTGTGGCATCCTCATTGGGCAGGTTCTTCCACTTGATCGAAAACTTCTTGATAACTCTGCTCCTCAGTCTCCTCTCCCTGGTATTTGAAATGACCTCTGGATCCAAGACCAAGTGCCCCTAATTATCCAAGGAGGGCAACTTTGTAACTACTCTTACCTGCTGCCCCAACACCTTTTTCAGGCAAGATACCTGAAACACATTGTGGACCTTGCTCCCTGGGGGCAGCTCCGACTCATACGCTACCTCCCCAACTTGCCCGGTGACCTGGTAAGGTTTATAAAAATGGGGCTTAAGCTTCTCCGCCCCCTTCTGCTTGAGAGTTGTCTGTTGGTATGGCTAGAGTCTCAAAAAGACTAAATCTCCAACCTCAAACTGTCTCTCTATTCTGCCCTTTCCTGTATCCAATCTTTGGCCCCAGGGGCCCTGTTGTCTCCAGAAATCATGTGAACAAATTTCACTGCATCATAGCCATACAAAGCTCAGAATGGAGACATACCTATGGACATGTGGTAGGTTGTGTTGTAACAATTCTTGCCAAGATGCAACCACCGTATCCATGCACGCTGCTGACCAGTCACTTAGCTATGCAAGTAGCCCTCTAGCCACTTCATGATCTCTGTCTGCTCGTTGGTCTGTGGGTGGTAGCTAGTACTGTGAGTGAGCTTAGTACCCACAAGTCGGAACAACACTTGCCAGAACTTGCCCATAAATCCGCTATACCGGTCACTGACAATGGTCTGTGGAAGACCATGTAGCCTGAACACCTCTTTGAAAAATAACTCTGCTACTTGCAACGCTGAGTACCGAGCGGAGATGGCAAAGAAGTGGGCGAACTTGGCCAATCTATTGACCACCACATAGATGCCATCCTTTCCCCGCACTTCTTCGTCAAATCGGTCAAGGGAGCTGCTAGCCACTTGTTCACGATCTCTGTCTGCCCGTTGGTCTGAGGGTGGTAGCTAGTACTGGGAGTGAGCTTAGTACCCACAAGCTGGAACAACACTTGCCAGAACTCACCCATAAATCGGCTGTCCCGGTCACTGACAATGTCTTTGGAAGACCATGGAGCCTGAACACCTCTTTCAAAAATAACTCTGCTACTTGCGAGGCTGATTACCAAGTGAAGATGGCAAAGAAGTGGGTGAACTTGGTCAATCTATTGACCAACACGCAGATGCAATCCTTGCCCTGCACTTCTTTGTCAAATCGTTCAAGGGAGCTGCCAACTGTGAGAACCCTGACACAAACTTCCTATAGTAGTTGCAAATACCTAGGAATCCCTGCGACTCTATCACATTTGTGGGTGTAAGCCAATCTAGGATGACCCTGATCTTCTCTTGGTGAACTCGTACCTCATCCTCACCGATAATGTGACCAAGATACAACATCTTCGTAAGTCCAAAATCGCATTTGGATATCTTGGCATATAGTTGTTGCTCCTCTAGGATGCGCAACACCTCCTCCAAGTGCTAGAGGTGCTCTTCCCCTATCCTGCTATAGATCAAATTTCAAAATATCGTCGAAGAAGACCAAAACGTGCCTGCATAACTATCTGCGGAACACATGGTTCATAAAGGACTAGAAAGTGGTAGGTGCATTAGTTAGCCTGAAGGGCATCACCAAGAATTCAAAGTGGCTGGAATGACACCTGAAGATCGTCTTTCGGATATCCTGCTCCCCCGCTTGAATCTGATGATACACCGATCACAAATCTATCTTAGAGAAGTACTTGGCTCCTTTAAGATCATCCATCAAAGCATCTATACGTGGTATCGGGTATCGGTTCTTCAGGGTCTTCTTGTTTAGGGCCTTGTAGTCTATGCACATACGGAGTGCCACGTCCTTCTTCTTCACCAGTACCACTGATGAGGCGAAGGGACTAGAGCTAGGTTGGATGTGTCCCAAGGCGAGAAACTCTTGTATCACGTTCTTGATCTTATCTTGATAAGCCTTGCGCTACCGGTATGGTGTGGAGATTACTGTGTGTATACCCTCCTCTAACTCAATGGTGTGCTCAAAGCCCCTATTAGGTGGTTGTCCCAGTGGAATGTCCCCACATACTGCTGGGTACTTGTCTAGAATGGCCTGGATGTCTGGGTGTGGTGGCTTAGGCCTGTCCCCTGCATCTGATATCCGAAGTTCCACAACCCATAGTTTCATAGGGGTAGCGCAAGGCATCATTGTAGCAGACAACATAGTTTAACAGGGGCAGCGCAGGGCATAATTGTAGCAATTATTGTGCCATCTGGGCTTGACATATTACCACCTGGGTTTGATCACGCTTGCCATTGAGGCAAGCCCAGGTGCACCACTTCCACATTATTGTACTTTTCTCCCAGATTATAATAAAATGGCTCAGTGGTTGGATATGCTTGGACTTCTTATGGGTGTGCACTAAATGTTTCAATTTTATGGTGGTGTTTTTATTATTTTCTTTGCGTAGCACTATTTTCCTTAGTTTGGAACATTACTCATAACAACAACTTTCATTAAACAGAGTGATTATTAGGCCTGATTTAATTAATAACGCTTGAGGTGGCATTCGTGGAGGAATATTTGATGGAATACCTCAGTGTAATAGCTCGTTGGAATTGGAAAGAGGAGATCTACAGGAATGGATGAAGAAGAGTTGCTTCCCGTGGCTAGAGAGAGTATGGTGGGTGATATACCATTTTCTTGGATTAAAATTGACTTTAATTAGTCACTTAATTAATTAAAAATAAAAAGGGAAAATAATTGATTGGAGGAAAAAAACCAAATTGACTTAAAATAAAATTAAAAAGTTACTTAAGTTAAAGTGAAGGGAGGAGCTTCTAGATCAATAATAAAATAATAAAATAAGATGCTCCTAGAGGCTTGGGGATCTATCTTTGGAGTCTTTAAAATGAGGAGGAGATCATTTGGAACATCTTGGAGTTGAGTATTTTTCTTATATACAGGTTTGAGAACGAGTTTCCCAGGACGAAAACCTTTGGGTTTCCATTTCTTGTGAGTTGGATGAAAACCCAACTCACCATTGAGGAGATTTCATCCAGAAATCTCTCGGAGCTTCAACAATGTTATTGGAGATCAGACCTACAACAGATCTGAAGATTGGGGTGAAGATCATTCAGATTCTCAATTTGGGTGTTAGTTTCTAGTTGCCATGTTGGAGGCCAGGTTCAGTATTGCCATAGATTATTTGGTCACCATCATTGTCTCAGCTACTTCCAACTATTGTATTTTCATATTTCATATCATTACAAGTAAAGCTGAGTTTGTTGCACATATTCCGTGTTCTACGTGTATTTGCAATATTTATTAATTTTCCTTAGTAGCAGCACTCTTTATTTTTGGGTTTATATGTTATCTGCCAGAAATTTCTTGGTGCATTTTCATGGTATTGTTGAATAGAATTCACAACATATTTTCCTGAAGAAAATTTTCATAAATTTAACAGCAAAATCTAAACAGGACATTACAGTGGTATCCGAGCTGAGTTGCAGATTGTATTTTCCAGTTTTGCCATTAAATTGATGGTTGAATTTATGCAAATTGTTATTTAAATTGATGGCATAATTTTCAGAAGCAGTTTTCAACAAAATTTATATTTTGGACATTACTTCTTACCTTTTGGTAGAAAAGGTAAGATAAAGCAGAATGTCGATTTTTACTTCAAGAATTTTATAATACCATTAATTACCAAGGTCACAAACTCCTCAATGCTCAACCTCATATCTTTGTTTTGTCTTAAAAGGTTGTTAGACAGAAAACCAAAGGGTGGGTTAGGGGGTGCCTAGATGCCCCTTAGCACTCTCCCTTCTGGGAAACATGCTCCTCACACAGGGGACATGTTTCCCCATGTGTTTCCCTGCATTTCCTAAGGGGGGTGGGGAAACATTTCCCAAGGCCCCCTGCTCCCTAAAACATGGGAGGGGGTCGTGTCACCAACCCCAGGTGATGCATCCTTGTGGAACATTGCTTTTAACTGTGGAGTTAATCATTACGAGAAGGATTATCCTAGAGGTGTTAGAGGTCCTAACGGTCCTCAACTTGATCAAGGACTGAAAGATCCAAAAAGTCAGAGAAGTCAAAAGAAGGTAGCTGTAGTTTAAAAAAAAAAACATGTAAGAAAGAAATCCCTCAATCCCTAAAAAATGTTGGTCAAGACTCATCTAAGAAAGAAATCCCTCAATCCCTCAAAATTGTTGGTCAAGACTCAGAATCCCTTTTGTAAATTCGAGCTTACTTAAATAATTTTTCATTAGAAGGTTGATAAATGGTTTTGAGGCTCATATCTTAGTAGATAGAGGATTTCTCAGAATTTCTTCAAAAAATTTGTAAAAAAGGCACATATACAAACTGAGGTCTGATACAATTTATTATGTGCAGCCAGTAAATGGCAGCAAGAGAGCATTACAGCGCAATTTCTCTTAGCATTCCCATCTCCATACAGGTGTGTAGCGGTCATCAAGGTTTTGATGGTATGGAGAATAGCAGTTGTGATGCTATTCCAGGCTATAATACTATGAATGGATATTTTCAAGAGGATATTCTTCTTTACCCTAGATGTCATAATCTTAGATTTCTAAATGAGAAAGAATTTAACTATACAGTGATAAATATGATCCACAAATGTCTCTTATTTCAAGCAAATGCGATAACTAGGAAAGGAAAGCATTGTTTTTCTGTAGTTGACAAGTAGAGTCACTGTGAGAAAATAGAAAATAGAAATTTGGATTTAAATTTTAATCTATTATTTGTCACTGCAAGAACCACCCTTCACATGCTTGAACTGGACTTTCATTTATTTAGACCAAATGTTCTTTAGAGAAGTGAACCACTTGTTGCTCATGACTGTAAATAGCCACACATTTCTGATGATAAGTATAGCATTAATGCTCCTGGTTTGCGGCTGCATTCTGAGGATTCATGTCAATATCCGATACAGGAATTGGGACCAATTCGAAACAAACAAGACCCTCTTTGGTGTCAAAAGCACATATGATGAAGAGCTTTACACTACAAAACTTGAAAGAGGGCCACAGACGAAGGACCTGGAGAAAGAGGCTTATAGAATTGCCAGAGAAATCGAAGGACAGGTGACCAGGAACTTTCATTTAGCAGAGGTAAAATTCAATTCAAATCCATGAGTAGTGTTGGTGCTTGTGTCGTTTTACATGGATTACTATCATCATTTCTCGTTTTTTACACAAATCATAACTGAAGGTTCTGTAATCCGTTTGTTTCTGTATTGTTCTTTTCTTTTTAATTCTGATGTTATGATACTGCAGATAATCTGTTCCTTATTTTAACATTTTTTAATATATTTGTGCTGTATAGGAAAGAGGCATTCACGTTCCTAATGAGTTAGACTCATTGGATGAGGAAAGTAGGTTTTCATCTGTGCTTAGAGAATTGGGTGATGATGTAGGAGAAGATGATGAAGACACATGCATTGACAACCACAATGACGAAACATTTAGCAGTAATTTTTCCTACAATGGAGTTGCACCTATTGTTTGTAAAGACAACAATGGGTGCATTCCTGATATAACTAGATCTGAAAAGAATTCTAATCATACGTACGTATCATCGGCAGATTCTGCAAAGGTATGTTTCATTTTCTTACTATGATAGGAATTCTAAAAATAAGAATGAATCCACCTACCTACAAAACAGCCTGCCAATCTTAGCTAGAATATATACAACTATCTCAAGTAGGCATTATTAGAATATTGGGTTTGAAATTAAAGACTTTTGCTTATTGTGGCATTTGGAAATATAGGAATGAATATGCACACTCCTGGAAGTTAGCATTTTATGTTTATGGATGGTTACTGTTATAAGGAGGTCTACCAGTGTGGTTGACAGTATTAAGATCGATTGCAACAAGAGTTCAAACAAAGGCAGTTGATATTATTGAAGGATTATGTGTCTTAGTGCAGCATTACATCTGCTGTCAAGGTCTATAGTTATTATGTGTGTCTTAGTGCAGCATTGCATCTGCTGTCAAGCTCTATAGTTAGGGCCTTTCTTTATGTTGGTGGTGAAAACTATAATTTTTTTTTTTTTTTTGAAATGGGTTATTCTCATTTTGTAATCTGTAATATGTTCATCTTCAAAGTATGTAATATAAAGGGACTTCAACTAAAAAGTAATCATAACATAATGACAAATGATAAAAGCTTGATTATAAATATTTTGATATGAGATTGTCATTCTGTATTTCGGTAAGTATCTATTTTACTGTGCTTACTTTCCTTAATATTGGTTGAGTCCATTAAAACTTTTATGGTGAGAATAATAGTAGGTGACAAGTGCTAAATAGCAATTTATCATAACGTATTTGTAAATTTATAACTCCCATGATTAGTATACACACCCACTGGACACTCCACCACTGCTCTATCAATTAGCCCACTGATTCTCCAATAATCCATCTGTTGATTGACCCCATTCCATGTTTGGATACTATGTGTTACACCTCATACTGTATGAGGTTCCACTTTGTGTTTTTTATCACATTGGTGGAGATTTGCTGCTGGTTCCTTGGAGGTCTTTAGCTTGGGGGAGTCTTACTTCTCCTTCCTTTGGATGATTGTGCTTGCTACTTGGTGGTCTTCTCACATGTGCTTGCCTTGTTGATCACCCCTTTATTGTACTTATGGATGGCTGTGGAGCATACTATCTGTTAGGCTTTTGTAGCATCGGACGTGTGTTCTAGTACCAATTTGTGCCAGAGAGGCTAAAATCATGAGATCTTCAAAACCTGGAAAAGGTTTCACGAGATAAACTTGTGAAAGGCCTTAATTAAATTAATTAGCCATCATTTAAATTTTTCCTAAGTCTAACTTAGGAAAACTTGTTAATTTATAGCAATTAATTAAGGAAAAGTGATAATTTTCTAGAAACTCACATGGATTGAGTCGTTAATAAGGATCTAATCATGGCTGTTGGTTCATCAATGGACAATGGGGATGAAGTGAGACACATCAGGAGAGCGAGTTCCTTGGCAGATTGAGCTATCTAGTTGCAGAGATTGAGCAGGGAAGAAGAGTTCAAGCCAAAAGGGACACAAAGGCAAGGGGGAGAAAAGATAGCAAGTTTCGGTGAATTTCCTGTGCTGGAGAGTGAATAGCAAGAGGGCCACATTATTCCTCAGTGAGGCTGCACAGGCAATTTCAGAGGGAGTTCGATTTAGCTGAAGGAGAAGGTGTTTCAGCTGCTGTTGGGCATAATGACAACATTAGAGTAAATCATTTCTGGAGGCTGAGTTGGGCATAATGACAACATTAGAGCAGTTCCATAGATAGTGCGAGTAGAGGCTGCGCAAATGCTGATGCAGGGTTTCGTATAGCTCAATTGGGCCACTTTTTGGAGCTGGGATTAGTGTTGGGTGAGATAAATTGTCTCACTAATATTTTGGACAGTTTATTTTGCTAAGGATTGCCAGTTTGGGCTTCTAGATATTGTACTTAGATTTTGCTGCTGCATATAATAAAATAAACCCTCATTTGTTGCACCAATTTTTCCAGTTGGGTTTTTCTGGGGACTTTGTCCAAAAATAACGATGTCATTTTCATTTTGCGTGTTAATTTTTTTTAGGGCTATATTGTTTTTTGCTTTAGATAATTGCATTTCTTCATTTACATATTAAATTCACCCCACAACATCATAACATTATTCAACACATAGAGAAAAGCATTCACACATAGAGACACTAGGATTGGTCGGAGACCAGGGCAAAACCCATTATGGGGAAAACCCTTTCAAATTCTTCTTTTCATTAGATTGTCATAAAATGTTCAGCAAAGAGAGAGTACAATGATCCATATCTTTAACCATAAAACTATCTAGCAGAAGCAACTAATCAACATCCAAGAGATGAACCCAACAATGCTAATAATCTAAACCCTGATTCAGAAGCCTTCGATCAACTGTCATTGTCTGCAATAAACTTGCCGTGTTCTGCGGTCAACTGTGGTCAACTGGAAAACCAAATCCTATTTTCTAGCCGCAGAGAAGACGAGTTATGTGTGCGATTGAAAGGCTTCAACTGCACGGATGAGCCCGCTTGCATTTAGTTGCAGTTGAGATTTCACCACGGCAAGCCTATGGCTGAGACTCAAAACCCTAAAAAAAATGCGAACTTCAGACCCTGCAATTTTAACTTCATGCGAACCAATTCTTCGTGAACCTGCCTTAGACCTATGTGATCCAAAACAAAGGAGAGAATAGAAGAATACTTCATAATGATTGTTGTCCAAATGATGATCACTTGACTTGTATTTATAGCCTTCTTAGGGTGTCCAATTTGCTTTAGGGCCGACCTAAGGAAATGTGCACGCGGGATTTAATTCAAAAATACGCTTTCCCTTGTCCAAATCAAGTGCTTCAAAATTCAAATTGGTCCTCTCGAAAAGAGGAATCTAGTCCCATGATTGGAATTTGTCATTGAGATGCAGAGTTAACATGTGCATCTATTTTCTCAGTTACATATATATTTTTTTTGTCTCCAGCATAATTTTATTGTGAAGACATTGTAGTGTGATTTGTTCGTTGTTTGCCATAACAAATAAATTGCATAATTAATTTGTTAGAAGAAGAATGTTCAGTTGTATTTCAAGGAATTTTCACATGGTATCAGAGTGGTGTTGAAGATAGACTAGAAGTTCAATAGCGAAGGAGAAATTTGTAGAGGAAGTTTCTGAGCAAAGTTTCTCTGATCTATGCAGAGGTCAGCTAGGGCAGTGAATTAGTAGAGTAGGAGTTTGATTTTCAATTTGCAGCCAATAGAAAATTCAATCAACCTCAGATGCAGAGATTTGCAGGTGTGGATTTGCCAGATAGAGGGTTTCGATGAGCAAATCAATGATTTCGTTGAACAAATCTGGGTGCAGTTGATTTGTAGCAGGTTTTGTAGCAACAGATCAATGCGGGGTGGAAGATAAAAGCACACACAAGAGGAAACTTTCAGTTTTATTAGAGGGTTTCCAGATCTAGATTTAGGAGTAAATCTACAAATTCTAGTTGCAGCAAACCGCATGTTTTTGCCAGAGTAGCTAGTTCGAGTTGTTGAGATTGCAGATCGTGTGCCAGTTCACCGAAGGACATCTGGAAGGTTGAGCGATTAGTCTTAGTGAGCAACTGAAGGTAGTGCATTGACTGGAGAAGGATTTCCAGAGGCAAGTAGAAGCAGATTTGCACATTGTGCGAGTAGTAGCAGTAGGACTGCAACAAAGAGGGATAAATTTCAGGTTTATTTTCTTAGTTTTGAGTTTCATAGTGATGGCCACAACAGGACTCTGTGATCAGGATAGGCGTGATGGAGCCTCTATGGCATTTGGAAGGCCAGGATGACCTTGCTAGATGAGCATGGTTTGAAGATGTATGCAAAAAACTTTGTTGCCGTACCTTCAAATCAACAACTACTAGCAAACTATAACAAGGAGATGGCCAAAGCTTAGAGGATGATTCTTAATGGGGTTCGAGATTTGTAATGTTCCCAATTTTTGTGAGTGCAAAATTCACTAAGGAGTTTTGCTCATTTTTGGTGATATTAAATAAAAAAGGAGAAACTATTATTTTGTGGGAGAAAAATGGAAATTAATATTTTAATGAAGAATGGCAACAAAGTAATATTTTATTAGTGGAAGGTGGGGACCACCAAGGGAGAGGACTAGCAATTATAAATAGAGCTTGGAGGCCTCCATTTGGTATCTTTGACAATCTAACACTAGTTCTCTTGAGCTGCTTAACGAAGACAACCTGTGCTGTTCAGCACAAAGAATTTCTGTTTGGGAATTCCACCCTCATTTTGGAGAAATTCCAGTGTCTCCCTAGTTAGGCAATTTGGGGAGCTCAATTTAGAGTTTACATTGGACACCATTGCAGGAGTTTACTCAACAACGAGCATTTCTTGAGCGAAGAGGTATTCTTGTCGAGTACAATGTGGGTTAGAGGCTCTGGGCTTTTGCAGGGAATTTTATTATTGTCAGACTGGAGTTTAGACAACGATTCGCCGGGTTAGATTGTTGTTACTTGCGTCGATTTTTCTATCTTTTGGCAAGGGCGTAGAAGCTATTTGACCAAGTGTTGCACAAGGGTTTAAGGAAGTCTCCCAACGATTCGTCGGGTTAGATTGGAGGCTGTTACTTGCATCGATTTTTCTATCTTTTGGCAGGGTCGTAGAAGCTATTTGACCAAGTGTTGCACACGGGTTTAAAGAAGTGGAGCCGGGAGAGATAGGGTTTGGAGATAGGAGGCATTTATCAGTGGAGAATCTAGCCGGAGCTAAGAAATTTTTTTTGTGGTGGATTTGGGCATAACTCAGTAGTGTCAAAACTGTGGGGTATTTTCTGGCCATATTAGGCAATTCACACTTGTTGGGGGTCATTGGGGGTTGGTGGATTCAGGCCAAACCTTTTCTGGGTTTATTGGGAGGAATCTCTGGCAAATTTTATAGAAGTTTCCGGGTGATATTCGGGCCAGAAATCCTCATTCTTATAGTAGGGCGTATTGTTGATTAACTGGTAAATTTGCATCACTTTGTGGTTTAGTTTTGGCTTGGAGTTGGGCCAAACCCTTTGTGGGTATTTTTGGGTATGAAGAGTGGAGTCTGTGGCTACAATTTCAGGGTGATTTAGAGCATAATCTTCAGTCCCATTCTAGTAGCAACAACAGTAATTTCCCAGGTAGTTTGCAGTACCAGATTGGGCCAGTATTTCCTCCATATCAAAGTTATCTCACTTGGGTTTTTCATAGTTTGCAGTAGCAAGCCCACGTTCCATTTTCCTTATTCATTGTACTCATCGTTCTTGAGATTATAAAATGGCTCAACCGTTCTGCTTTATTTTCCTGGTGTTTTGATATGCATGTGCAATATCTGTTTATGGTTGTTCTTTGTACATGTTTTTGTTATTTGCTGTAAATTTTCAATTTGGAATATTACACTAGTATCAGAGCCATGATCTTGGCCAACTGTGGGGTTGCCAACTAGATTATGGGAGTTTTGGGCATGTATGCACAGTGACTGGTTAAACCATATATAACCCATGGCTCAAAGAAAATTCAATATGTAGGAATTCTGGGGTGGAATCCGTTAGAATGATGAGAGGTTGGGCTAGTTGAGGAAGGTGATAGACCAAATCCATCCTCATCCTTATAGTAAAGACACTAGAGGTACACAGGTCGTGGGGGTGCAACCATCTACACCATGTGGGGAGAGTTGATAGAATCAGGGCATCAGATCTCCTCAAAAGGAGTAGACAGGACATGGATCGTTAGAGGGTGAGACCAGGGGGCACTATTGTTGGTGGAAACTTGAATTTAGATATCAGGAGCCTGAGGAGGAGGTTGAGCATGAGGCTGACGGCACACAAGATTGTGGGGAGCATGTACATGGGACTGTAGGATGATCAACATACTCTGGTAGGGGCTAGTTGGAGGAGGTGGCATCAATAGGCCATCAGGCAAGGTATTATATGGAGACAATGCTCTCTTATTCGCATATTGGACGCAGGAGCTACTGAGGCTAGGCATAGTAGTATCATTCCCGTTAGCATGTGAGGAGCTAGGTCGCTCAAGTCTACCAAGGAAGATGAGTTGGCGTAGCCCAAATCATGGTGGATTCACTAGCAGAGTGGTGGATGCATTGATGCATGTAGGATGACCAAGGATGTAGGGTGGTGCGACAATTGGCATGGGTGTTCAATGTTGCGCAAAGTTGTGCCACAGAGTTTAGTGTTATGCAAAGGAGCACAAAAGTGCATGGAGTAGTGTCGTTGTGTGGGCGTGCAATGTGGAGTAGGAGGAGATCGAGGTTTCACATGGAGTGACAACTACTTCGTCACGAGGGATACTGGATGATTCAAGATGATATGGTGCTGGTAGTGGAGTCCAACAGTGCACAGAGTTTTGCAACTAGGTGTATTCATGCGCCAAGGGGCACGAAGATACATGTTCTTATGCAGGGGAGCGTAGGGATGCTTGGCTATATGTGGTGATGTGTGATGCTTCACATTGGGATTTTGGAGTGTTATCACCAGGGAGACTGCCTGATATAGACGACGAGCATGCCATTAGGAACAATTCACCTAAAATCGATGAGGACATAGATGAGCATCATTTGATGATATCCATGGGGACTCACGTGCCTCTCTCACATCTACATTGTTTGCAGGCGCAAAGGAGTTGGATGTTGTCCCTTGATACCTTCATCACGAGCAGTAGGACACGAGAGGCTCACTTGAGACAGTTAGTTGGGACACAGAGTATCCAAGGAGAGACTTCTCAGTGGTGGCATTTGGTCAAGGCACAAGTTGACGGGTGTAGGCTTAGGGAGGTGATCGTGAGTGAGCTGGATGGTGCATTATCGGTAGTAAAATCCAAGGAGTTATGTCAGCATGAGGTATAGGGGATGGTTGTCGTCATTAGCAAGAGGATGCCTAGGCTCCAAGTAGTATCCAGGTACATCATCAGGAGTTGGGATAACATATTTCACTTTGTGGTCTGACAGGAGCAAGGCAGATTTGCATGCGTGGGACAAATTCTTAATACTTGGGGTCCATCTATCAGATTCATGCAGGGGTCAGAGAAGAGGTACAAAGGGGTCCCAATAGCTAGCAGTTTGTCACAACTGCAAGCAGGGAGGTTTGGGAGTTGTGTATCTCTAGTATGGCTATGAGATCCAGGGATCCAATTGATTGATAGGACACTCCATTCTATGATGAGCAGATCATGGGAGAGGGTGATCTAGTTCACCTTGGGTGTGATGCATGGGAGATCGCTGAGACTTCCATTGTATGGCGAGGTAGATTTATCCTATTGTTAGTAGTTACTTAGGACTGAGATTGACAGTGCATGGGTAAACATTGACATCATGGTGATGCTTGGGTAGGATAAGCTTGGCCTCCACAAATATTCCGTCATTAGGTTTTAGGAGGAAAGGATATAGTCTGAGCATGATGCGCAGTCTGTCATAGTCAGAGTGGCACAACGTCAGCATGGTGGCACCCTTCTGAGACTAGCATGGGATCCAGGTACAACAGGAATTGGCAGTTCAACTACCCATAAGGGTGAGCTGGTTTCTATAGGGTAAGATCATTCAGATCTTCCATTGAATTCTAGTGATTCTCTGTTGACATGGGGAGCATCACTAGTATGGCAGGTTGTTCAACAACGAGGAGTGGTTTAGTGGCACATTTGGGACCCTGGCATTGGTTAGGCAAACTTTTGGAGTAGCAGGATATTGATTGAGGATAAGCAATTTTTGGTGGGTAGGACTGTAATTTTCCCAATTTTTGTGAGTGCAAAATTCATTAAGGAGTTTTGCCAATTTTTTGTGATATTAAATAAAAAGGGAGAAAATATTATTTTGTGGGAGAAAAGTGGAAATTATTATTTTAATGAAGAATGGCGACAAAGTAATATTTTATTAGTGGAATGTGGGGACCACCAAGGGAGAGGGATAGCAATTATAAATAGAGCTTGGAGGCCTCCGTTTGGTATCTTTTGATTATTTGACAATTTAACACTAGTTCTCTTGAGTTGCTTAGGCAAGACAACTCGTGTCGTTCAACACAAGGAATTTCTGAGTGGGAATTCCACCCTCATTTTGGAGAACTTTGAGTGTCTCCCTAGTGAGGCAGTTTGGGGAGCTCAATTTAGAGCTTCCATTGGACATCATTGCAAGAGTTTACTCAGCAGTGAGCATTTCTTGAGCGTAGAGGTATTTTTGTGGAGCACATTGTGGGAGCATGCTTGGGTTAGAGGCTCCGAGCTTTTGCAAGGAATTTTATTATTGTCAGACCAGAGTTTGGACAACAATTTGCCGGGCTAGATTGGAGGCCATTACCCAGCTCAAATTTTCTATCTTTTGGCAGGTGTGTAAAAGCTATTTGACCAAGTGTTGGACAAGGGTTTAAAGAAGTGGAGCACGGAGAGAGAAGGTTTAGAGATAGGAGGTATTTCTCAGTGGAGAATTTCACTGGAGCTGAGAGAAATTCCCTGTGGTAGATTGGGCATAATTCAATAGTATCAAAATTGTGGGGTGTTTTCTAGCTAGATTGGGCAATTCACACTTGTTGGGGGTCACCGGGGGTCGGTGGATTCAGGCCAAACCCTTTTTTGGTTTTTGTGGGTTTATTGAGAGGAGTATTCGACTAATTCTATAGATCCTCATTCTTATAGCAGGTTGCACTGCTGATTAACTAGTAAATTTGCATCACTATGTGGGTTTAGTTTTGGCTTGGATTTGGGAAAAACCATTTCTGGGTATTTTTGGGTATGAGGAGTGGAGTCCGTGGCTGCAATTTCAAGGTGATTCGGGTAGTAGTCTAAGCAGAATCTTTAGTCCCATTCTAGCAGCAGCAACAGTGATTTCCCGGGTAGTGCGCAGTACCAGATTGGGCCAATATTTCCTCCATATCAAAGTTGTCTCACTTGGGTTTTGCATAGCTTGCAGTAGCAAGCCCAGGTTCCATTTTTCTTACTCATTGTACTCATCATTCTCGAGATTAATAAAATGGCTCAGATACTCTGCTTTATTTTCCTGGTGTTTTGATATGCATGTGCGATATCCGTTTATGGTTGTTGTTCCTTGTACATGTTTCTGTTATTTGTTGTAAGTTTTCAATTTGGAATATTACAAGATCATGTCGTTCCACATGTTGCAGATAAGAATACAACAAAGGAAATGCAGGATGCCATCGCAAAGCTTATCGAGATACTTCCGAGAATTGGAAGATGTTCTGAAGAAGCTGAGGGCTACAAAATGCACAAGAGTGAAGGCGTTGCATCCTATCTCTCCAGGATTCTGAATGTTAGAGATGAGCTTGCAACCGTCGTAGAAAAACCATTAGATAGCGAGCTAGTCAGAACAAATCTCAATGGTTTCACTAAGGAGTGGCATACTTTCTTCCAAGTTATTTCTAGGTGAGATACTCTACCTAGTTGGGATCATTTATGGGGTGACTTCACTTAGGAAGAGATGCGACTTAGTCTCATAAATGGGACCAACAACAACAAGAAGAAGAAGATATCGAAAGAAGACAAGGATGAGGAAAATGTGGCCCTTACAACCAAAGTAAAGGCGAAGAAAGGTCCTAGTCAAGGACCCGACTCAAAGGGAGGAGAAAAGGAGAAGAAGGATTTGTCAAAGATCAAGTGCTTTAGGTGTGGTGAATTTGGTCACTACAGTACCCAGTGTCCCAAGAAGAAGAAGGACAAGAAGGGGGAGCCATAGACAACAACTTCGGCATAAATATATGATTTCTCCTCTAGATTGGAGGATGAATTTGCTGCGTTGTATGTAGCTATATCTCTAGGAGAGAGGTGGGGAGACATTGAACTTTAGTTCCCATAATTGCAGAGATTTGGGTAGGGTCCAAGGAGGATAACATCGAACAGATGTTTGCTCCTAGATCATTACCCTTGCTATAGGGGACCCATTATTTTTAGTAGTAGGAGGATCAGCGTCAGAAGCACAGTCAGTTCTCAAGAGACAATTACAGGGACTAATTGTAGTTAGTTATTGAGGGATGCAGAATCCAATCAGGGTGCAAACAATTACTCAGTAGAAGGTGCAGATGCTAGTTGCAGTTAGAGACTCAAGAGACAGTTGCAGAGCCAGTACAGGGACACATTGGATCTGTAGATTGGTTCTCAGTTGCAGTAGTTGTAGCAACAACAACATAGGATTAGATGCAATATAGAGCAGAGTTGGCAGCAGTGTAGGACGGCGCAGTGCAGTGTTAGCAACAACACAGATGCAAGATAGTTCAACTATAGGGTTAGCATATGAATCAAAGTATACACAATAACTTGATGGACAGTGACAGGATGTTATAGGTGTTGGACATCAACAACGTGAGGGAAGATGTTGTGGGAGAAGATAGTAGAACACCTTCCTCGCTAAGAGGGAATGTTAGTTTTTTGTAGCATCTGATAGGTTTTCTAGTTGCGATTTGTGTCAGAGAGGCTAAGAACACGAGATCTTCAAAACCCAGAAAAGGTTTCGCGAGATAAGCTTGCAAAACACCTTAATTAAATTAATTAACTATCATTTAAATTTTTCCTAAGTCTAAGCTAGGAAAATTGGTTAATTAATAACAATTAATTAAGAGAAGGTGGGAATGCTATAGAAACTCACATGGATCGAGTTTGAGATGTTCTTAGCTGTTGATGGGGATCTAATCATGGTTGTTGGTTCACTAATGAGAGATTATGAGAGAAGGATGATGGTGATGAAGTGAGACACATCAGGAGAGCGAGTTCCTTGGCAGATTGAGCTATCCAGCTGCAGAGATTGAGCAGGGAAGAGAGTTCAAGCCAGAAGGGACGTATAGGCAAGAGGGAGCAGAGATAGCAAGTACCGATGAATTTCCAGTGCCGTAGAGTCAACAATAAGAGGGTTTAATTATTCCATAGTGAGGATGCAAGGGGCCTACATAGGCAACTTCAAAGGGAGTTTGTGTTAGGGTCCCACCCTAACCCCCTTATCTATGTAATGGGACCACGTCATAGTCAAGAGTCAATAAAGTCCATATTAATAATTGTAAGTGGTTAATCCGCAATTAATAAAGGAACCACAGTTAGTTGCAAATGGGCCGTAGTATTAGATTGATGGTATTAATAATACGCGGTATTGGCCTGTGGTATTACACGTAGGAGTCATATATAAAGGATAGAAACTCCCTACGAGGAGCATCATGTTTTATTTTTGTAATTGAGCTCTGCTCTATTGGAGGTTGCCCCCTCGAAGAGGCAAGTGAACATTACTCTCTGAATAATAAAATCATTGCCATTCTGTGTTCTAGGTATCTTTTCTTCGCATATTCTGTATTTGGGTATCATTTGAAAGTTAAGAGCATAACAAGTGGTATCAGAGCACTTTCCAGGGCCGGTGGGATCTCCATTTAGTAGCAAATTTTTTTTGGCTCGAGACGTGTTCCGGCGTCTTTAAACCACGGGATCTCTT